>JAUCBJ010005682.1:0-15478 GCA_032718475.1 Nemertoderma westbladi | reverse complement strand
TTAAATAATTGTGACTTACTTTACGATGGTTTCGGCCAAATTAATTATATTATGAAATCAAGTGTTTAGATGCTTTGGACAATTATTTTGGCCTATATTAGGAAAACACATTTTTGCGCCCATCCTAGATCACAGAATTTCCAAAACTTACTAAATACTTATGTGGAACTTAGAAAGCGCTTACAAAAAAAACCACCTAAGAAGGTGCCAATTACTTATGTGCTTTTTGTAATTGCTTAGAAAGTACTTTGCTAAGTTTAGCGCGTTTCTGGAATTTGCAAAACTTAGTATGTACTAACTAAGCATTTATGTGTTTTTTATTTGTATGTAATTTGTAAGTGCTTACTACTGTAAGTACCTATTAAGTCTGGTACATATTGGGAGGTCCCCCCCCCCTCCCTCTCGATAGTCAAACAACTTTGCATTAACTGAGCCCATAAACAAAAAATATAATTCTAATATTATTATAAATATTATTATTATATTATTTATACCACGCCCTAGCGACCGATACCACGCCCTAACTTGCCCACAGAGCCCCCCTTTATCAACTCTAGCCAACCTCTAGCTACCTTATATATTATTTTTTAATATTTTAAGAATTAAATTAAATATAATTTATAGTATTGCTGATTTACCACGACTGGGGGTGGGATCAATATAATATATTATTTATATTATTATTATTATTATCCGTATTAGTTAGTTTAATGATTTCTAAATAATAATTATACATATACAGTATTGATTCCAAGAGATAAAGAACAACACACGAGATTGTCAAACAAACAAATAAATTACATTAAAACCTTCCAGTCTTTGTCTTATCCTCATCACCCGAATCAAAAATCCCCAAAGAGAATACCTTCATTTTAAAACGAACTATAACTGCCCAGCTAATTGAATCATTTAAGCAGCAACTTATACATACTAATTGGAATAATGTTTTAAATTTCACTGACCCTAATGACATTTCTGATTCGTCGTTTGTTGAACAATATAATTTATACAACAACACATTTCCAATTGAACGCATAAAAACTAAGAATCTAGTTACTCCTTGGATAACTGCAGGTTTGTTAAAATGCATAAAAAACGGGACCATCTCTATAAGGATAGGTCTACACCAAATCTCGTAAAATTCAACAATTACCGTAACTCATTAAGATCTGTTCTAAGAGAAGCGAAAAAAACATTCTTTAGTAAAAAATCTGAAATGGATCAAAACAACATGCGCAAGATATGGAAGTCAATTAACATCCTAATAAATAAAAACGTCAGCAAGTCATCTCCACCCTCACTAATTCGCCATAATTCTCGTTCCTATACCGAACCAAAAGACTTCAATGTCCACTACACCAATGTAGGTCAGAATCTCGATTCAGCTATATCTCACAAAGATGGATCTCCTGTGGACTACCTCACTCCCCTAATCCATGATGAGACAGTGTATTGTGAAGGAGCTTAGCATCAACTCTAGCAATGGATACGATGGTATTCTACCACAAATAGCTCTTTCAACTATGCCAAGTATTGTTCAAATTATGACTCACATGATTAACTGCTCCTTAAATACAGGTATTGTACCAGATGCACTTAAAATAGCCAGAGTTATCCCTGTGTTTAAATCTGAGGACCCATCCCTGTCCCAAAATTATAGACCCATATCCGTGCTCTCACTATTCTCCAAAATCTACGAAAAAATTGTGTACAAGCAATTGATTAAGTACCTCAATAGCCATAACATTCTCTCACCAAGGCAATTTGGTTTCCGTCTTAAACGCTCAACTCAACTAGCACTACTATATATCTCTCCTTGATAATATAACATCTGCAGCTGAAAATAAAGACATTTCAATTGCCATATCTATTGACCTTGTCAAGGCCTTTGATACAGTAAACCACGATAACCTCATTCAAAAACTACATGCGTATGGGATTGGTGGAAATGCGCTGAACTGGTTTAAGAGCTACTTAAGTAACCGTAAACAATCTGTTGCCATAGGTAACAGTTCTTCTGACCTCCTTAATATAAATTATGGGGTGCCGCAAGGATCCATTTTGGGACCCCTATTATTCCTTATTTACTGAAACAACATCGTCAATGTTTCACAAAAACTATTTTTTATTTTATTTGCTGACGACACAAATATTGCCTTCTCACACAAGGATATTGACACAATTATAACGACGGTGAATGTTGAACTTGATAAACTTTTTGAATGGTTTTGTGTAAACCGTCTTTCCCTAAATTAAAAAATAACAAAATATTTAATAATAAAACCTCATAACGTTTCCATACCAATTAATCCCATGACAGTTAAAATTAATGACCAAATTATCCAAAAATCAAACAGCATCAAATTTTTTGGAATCATCATTGATGAAAATTTATCTTGGAAACCACAACTCCTAAAATTATTTTCTACTGTTAGCAAAAACATTGGTGTAATAAACAAGGTCAAAGCATTTGCATCTGCCCAAGCCCTACATTGCCTTTACTACTCCTTCATTAATCCATATTTCAATTACTGTATCGCTGTCTGGGGCCACACATCACTGAATCATAGTGCTGATAATACAAGCGACCCAACACCAAGAAACAGACGCAAACGCAAGAAAAACCATCAGTAAATACAATGACAATTGGAAAACTCCAAAAGGCTCAAACTAAAATTATAAATATTATAAACAAACGCAATCCAGAATTTAAACGCCTGACTATTTCCTATATGTACATTGAGAGCATTGCATTGATCAGCTTTAAGTATCTCAATAATATCCTCCCCAATGATGTCCTACCAAACATTTTGTTTTGTTCCAAATTGTGTGTTTCAGTGTCGGCTGTTCACTCACATAACACGCGCCGATCGTCAAACCAAAATTCGTTTCATCAACGGTTTCGCCTCAAAATTCGTCGGCAATCTATTTATATTGTTTCCCCTTTGATTTGGAATAGCCTGCCAACATCTGTAAGGCAGAGCGCCAGAATAAATATTAAAAAAACAAACACTAAGGCAGCATCTTTTGAATGGATCTACGTAGGTAGGTCCAAGGCCTTGAATCCAAAACTTTAGATTTAGTTTAATTATTTCGCTCTATTTTGCTCTACACTACGTCACCTTTTATACATATACATTATAATAATAAATATTTTGCAGTATCAATTTAGCATGCATGCATACACTACAACAGTAGGATAGTTGTCAGCTTATTTTAGTCTAGTATCATAAAGCATTATTTGATTTAGTAAACTTCCAACTTTAACTTCAACTTAAATTTTGCAGTCCAGTGTCAGTACTTAGTAATTAGTAGGTTCAGTACTTAGTAATTAGTAGGTTCAGTACTTAGAAATTTTTACATACAGTAGCTCTTTATATATTTTTTTTATTCTTAATGGTGGATAGTGTAATGGGACTACCCGTCTGTCCACCATCTGCACATTGCATGCATGATACCATGAACACCATATACTGTAGTTATTATTATTTTATTTACTTCCAGTATTTCACAATTATTATTATATGTATTATTCAATTTATAATTGCATGTCTTATTGTGCGGTAAATCTTGTGCGTCTAAAAGACGGTGATGTCTGATGAGAGACATTATCAGACATTTGCTGGACACAGACATTTGGCAGACATCAGACATTAGTGTTTATACGAGAAGGTATTTGTCTCAGACAGGATCATTTCATTTGTCTCTACTTTAGGTGAATAATAATTTATTTCAACAACAAAAATTTGTATTGTTAAAATTGCAAATGTTAGCTTAATATGAAAACACAAAGCTATTAATTTGGTTGCATTTGCGATGTAAATATAAGCGCCGTAAAAGGCGTTACTATGTCAATGCCATCAGAAGAAAGCGACATTACTTTGGTCAATATTCGACACTGAACCCAATATTAAGAAAGCCCGAATGCATGTCAAGTCATTATGGACCTCACTTAAGGAGAGTACATTAGACCCCCATCAAGTGCTACACAATTGAAATTGATCGCTGACGGGTTTTGGGAATTTTGGCTATCTCTGAACTGCATTGGAGCCCTGGATGGCAAACACATGGCTATTAAAGCTCCAACCAAATGTGGTTCTCTCTATTATAACTACAAAGGCACCACTCTGTTGTTATCATGGCTATCGCAGATTCCAACTATAAATTTACATTTGTAGACATTGGTGGCAGTTTTAGTTATGGTGGGACATTTTCTTTGGCAAAATTTGGGCAAATGTTTGAAGATAATAATGTTGATCTACTGGGCACTTGTACTTTACCAGGAAGTAATTTAGAGGCCCCTTTCGTCTTAGTCACTGATGATGCATTTCCCTTGCATGTTAATATTATGCGACCCTTTTCAGGAAAGCAGTCCTGCTACGAAAATAAAGTTTTCAACTATCGACTCAGTCGAGCTAGAAGAATAATAGAAAATGCCTTTGGAATTTTGAGTGCAAGGTGGAGAGTTTTACTGAAACCGATTGAAGCTCACACATCTACCATCATACATCTTGCTATACAGTAGTGAAATCGAGTTTCATGTTGCACAATTTTTTGGCGCACCATGGATATGATTGAGACAACAGCCTATATATTCCTGCACTCTTTGCAGACACTGAGGATGATAACAGTGCAGTTGTTCCCGGAAATTGGCGATCAGATCTTGAACATGTTACATTGCCAAGTGTTGAAACGTCCACTGCAAAAAAGAGTTCGTACAAGGCCATGGAAATTAGGGAAACCTTTAGGTCCTTCTTTAATGGAGTGGAAAAGTTAACTGGCAAGATGAAATTGTTACATTATTAAGCGATAGAATTAATTATTAAATTAATGAATGCTGTCCAGTTCTTGTTATAGTAGTGTTCTATGTGATATATAGTAAAGGGGACTAATTATACTACAGCGTTACAGTATATTAATTAATATACTTTTCATAAAGTATTTTTACATTTTTGATTTCAGTTAGAATTATTTATTATCAGTTTTAATTCCTGATAAATTTCATTTATAGATTAATTATCTGTTCAATTCCAGTTCAAGTTTCTTCAGTACATAAGTTAACAAATTCCATAAATACTTTAGTTTTGGTAAATATAAGGTTAAGTTTAATAGAGTAATTTTGGTAAGTACAAATAAGGGTTAAATCGGAAAATAAAAAATCGAATGTGACTAACCAGATTTTCAACTATTTCTTAATTAACCAGAACAAAAGGCACAGGACTTCACATCACATACTCGCAAGTGGATAGACCAATAAACTTTAAATCATGTACAGTTCAATTATTTCAAGTCCTCTTACAATTCAGTATATTGATTTTGATTTCCTTCTCCATAATAGTTTACAGAAATTGATTTGGTGGTGCAGAAAATGATCTACCCTGTACACTGATTAGAGAATCCAGTAAGATTCACCCCATCTGGATTTATCTGAGGGATATAAACTTGACTAGGATCACCTGATACACCTCCATAATCCATCTCAAAGATGATTCGCTGTATTTGTACTTTAGCTAGCCCCCTCTTGTATGGATTCATTCGCTTCAGACTTGCGCGATAGATTTTCCAAATAATACGTCTTTGTCATTTTCATCTTCTCTATCCTTAATAATAGCATCAAGTATTAATAGCTTTACCCGTGTCTTGCGATGATGATTTGGTGTATAATCTATCTCACCAAGATCAGACCCACCCTCTTCTTCAGATATAGTATCGATGAAGTCATTAGACACGATTTTATTTGGCTGAATGTAGTCATCCATAAACATAATTTGGTCAAAGTATTTCCATGTTACCTCTTTGGATCTCCCTGTTCCTGATTACTCCACAAGCTCCTTTGACTTCTTCGTTCTGCGGAACGCATCTCGTAGCAGATTGCATTTCTTTTTTACACTCTCACCATCGATATCAGTCTGATCTAACGTTTGCACAATCTGCCCCCATGCATCGCGCTTCATCAGTGCATCTTTAGTCCTTTGAAGTCAACACATAAATGCACAGATACTTCTTGACTTCATTGATTTATTAGTTCATTTAGTTGTTCCATTGTTCGTACCAGTATAGTACTTATCTACGAATACCTGAATAGTGAATATACAAAATAAATACTGTTATCGGGTAATAACTAATCATGTTGCGATCCTCTTTGTGTCTGATATCAGTGATATATATCAGACATATTTTTTTAACCATTTATAAAACGCCACAGACATTGGTGAACATGTCTGTGGTGTGTCTGTGGCAGACACTATCAGACATGTCACAGACGCCACAGACATCAGACACTGAAGCATGTGTGATGATGTCTGACGCAGATGTGTCTGATGATGTCTAAAGACAAAGTATAAACAGCGCTTTACCAGTGTAACCTAAAAGCAGATTCTTTACCCTTCAGTACCACCACCCCCTGGAGTGGATCTGCTAGTGGATTCAGTCCTGCCAGACTGAATTCCCTCACAGGGGGAATTCAGGGGCGTAGAACCTGCTGTTATACCAACCAGTACAAGTAGAAGACATTTAATCAGGCAGCATGGACAGGTGCAGACATAGTGGTAGTCAGTAGGGTGGTTGTGGTACTAGTAGGTAGGTTAATTTTTTTTACCATTTGGCAACTTATCCAAAGTGGTAGGTAGAACAATGAAATAAAAAAATAAAAAAATACACAATCTTAATGATCATTTTTTCATCAAGCATTTCATATATCTTAAGTAATGGGCACAGCATTTAAGGCACATATGTCAATTCAAGAAGCCACCCCTATGGTGGCCCATTAGACCCACTACATTTTATTTATTAATTTTTGCGTGAATAAAATTTCATTTAATTTAATGTTATTATTTAAATCAAGTACAATTTAAAAAAAAACATTAAATTTACTTTCACTTTTGTTTCCAATTAGTTTTACTTTCACTTTCGTTTTATTTTTAGTTTTACTTTCACTTTCGTTTTAGTTTTACTTTCTCTTTCGTTTTAATTTTAGTTTTACTTTCTCTTTCGTTTTAATTTTAGTTTTACATTCACTTTCGATTTCATTTTAGTTTTACTTTAACTTTCGTTTTCATTTCATTTTCGATTTTTGCACACGGCCCATTACAGTCACCCTATTAGCCAAGGACTACGGCGGCCACCTTTTACCCTTACAATCAATTACAGGCTGTGGCTCTAATGGGCCATGCCATGCAAGGCAGCCCAGTACTACTAGGCCTACTGAATATTGCTGAATTGGCTTGCTGTAAGGCATTTTACTGCTTTAGTTTAGATCATTGGTTTAGGCCTATTTCATTTATTCATTATGGCATGGCAAAATGACCATGTTCTCAAACGAAGGATGACGGACATAGTAGCGCTGAACTGGAAACGAAAGGATATTCTAGTTAGTCTTACAAAGGAATTTGACACTTACCCATCTTTGAAATCACTTGATAGAAGACTTCGTTTTTTGAAATTAATTACATTACTTACAACACTACTTTAGAGAGTGTAAGGAACACTGTAGTAATCAAAGAACTGGATGGACCAGGAAGGGATCTCGGGTATCGGGCCTTACATTTGAAATTACGGACTTTCCATGGAATCAAGGTGCCACGGTCTCTTGTATACCAAATAATGGGGGACATTGCCCCAGACATTTTGGAGGCTAGAAGATTAGAGAATAGGAAAAAACCTCATTTGACCCCGTTTCAGTCCGATGGCCTGATGTGGTTGCTATCTCGTGACAGTCACGACAAATTGTGTGGTTTTCAAAACTCTTGCAGAATGCTGTAATGTCACAATGCTGGATTGTTGCTGGTGTATGGGTTAGGCCTAGGCTGTGACTTCTCTCTGTCAGTCTGGCTCTCCTAGTCCCATCATAGGGAAATGACCGCCATGGGCCACCTGCAAAAATCAGTTTTAAGTTTCTCTTCGAAAATCGATGGCTGTACTGGGCTGCCTTGCATGGCTCATTGGAGCCACAGCCTGTAATTGATTGTAAGGGTAAAAGGTGGCCGCCGTAGTCCTTGGCTAATAGGGTGACTGTAATGGGCCGTGTGCAAAAATCGAAAATGAAATGAAAACGAAAGTTATAGTTAAAGTAAAACTAAAATGAAATCGAAAGTGAATGTAAAACTAAAACTAATATTAAAATGAAAGAGAAAGTAAAACTAAAATTAAAACGAAAGTGAAAGTAAAACTAAAAATAAAACGAAAGTGAAAGTAAAAGTAAAACTAATTGGAAACGAAAGTGAAAGTAAATTTAATGTTTTTTTAATTGTACTTGATTTAAAAATTAACATTAAATGAAATGAAATTTAATTCACGCAAAAATTAATAAATAAAATGTAGTGGCTCTAATGGGCCAGCATACACCCCCCAGTGTTTCTTTATGAAATAATCGGTTAAGCCCATGGACATTTGTCGAATTACTCCCATTCTTATTTAACTCTGTCTATAAAGTTTCGTGTATTGAAATAGGAACATAATATGGTTAGAATTAATAGGTGTGCCTCAGGTCTATGTGGTAGGTAGTATTGAATGTTGTAACCAATGTCCGAGTTCGCTCGACCTAGTACTAGTAGTTCTAATGATAAATTTGATCTTGGGGCTGGGGCACACAACAATTGGATATGAGATCCTTCCAGGCTTCCTGATTCTCCATAGTTGTCACAATTTCGTTTCTCTCAAGTTCAGTATCCTTTTCAAGCTGGTCTATATATGTTATAGCCGGTCGTCCATGGGTACGCTTTCCATGTGTTGGTTGCCAGAAAAGTAGATCTGTTATGACCTCGCCTTTACTTCCCCAGCAGTGCCGACTGAATCTTAATTTGCGTTCACGGAGGGTGGTAGATACAGGTGGTATACAGGGGCGGATCCAAGGGGGGGGGGGGGGGGGGGCTAGGGGGCTCAAGCCCCCCCCCCCGAAATTTTATCACTCTAAACCTGACGCAGATGCTGCCAGCCAATGTACTGCTACTGCAGAGTTCCCGAGTTTATTCTTTATTCATAAATTAATTTCCCTTACATATTTGTAGTAACATATTCACACTAAATGTCTGACAGTAGTACTACCGGTACCGCAATCAGCCATTACAGTCTGCATGACAGTGTGAACTTTAAAATGTTTCAGTTTAGCAGGTAATACAGTAATATGGTAGCTTACTGTAATACACAACACTGTCAACACATACACCAAAACTGTAACGGTATGGCAGTATGGTATTGGTAGGCCTACTGTAAATAATTGTAAATCAGTAAATTCTATGTCTGTACACTGTCAGACTGTGACTGTACCACTGCTGGCTCAGGTTATTTCATCTGTTAATTATTTCCTGTTATCATTGTTACCGCATTAATTCTGTACCCTAATCATGAAGCGGACTTTAATGGACTTTTTCGGTGCTGCTGAAAAGTCTGCACGTGTGGAGCAAATAGAATCCACAAGTGCTGTGCAGCAGCCACAAGACATTAGTGTGGAAACTGATAGTGGAATGGCAGTGTTAGAGAGTCCAGGGTTCGATAAACAGGATATTGGGTACGCGCTTACTAATAAGCACCTGACAGATGGTGAGAAGATGGTCTTACTGGATGATCGATGGAAGCCGCAGCACGGTTATTCTTTCCCTGCTGTATGTGAGGGCAAACAGAAACGCTGCTTCCAAGTTGGTTGGATAAGTAGGTTTCCTTGGTTGGGGTACAGAAAGCACTACCAAGGTGCTTTTGTGCGCCCCCTGTGTTCTGTTCAGTGGAGTTGGTGACAAGCGGAAAGTTGGTAAGGGTAGTCATCAGGAATTGGGATTACTGGTGGCCGAACCTCTGTGCAGATATAAGAAGGCGCTAGAACAGCTACAGACACATGAGAGGTCGGGTTACCACAAGGAAAGTGTTGAGAGGGCTGCGGGATTTAAAGATGTAATGTCGAATCCTGAGCACTCGATACAAAATCGTCTAGATGCAGAACGGGCCCATTTAATTAGAGAAAATTGAGCACGTTTAACGCCCATAATAAAAACTGTGCAGTTTTGCGGACGCCACAATCTCCCACTCCGTGGTCATAGAGATGATGGGGCACTTGACATTGAAGGAGACAGAGATGGTGCTATAAGTGCGGAAAGAGAGGAAGGAATATTTCGTTCTCTTCTCAGATTTCATGTTGATGCGGGAGATGAGGTTCTGGGCAGTTTTATAAATGAAGCGAAGGCAAACGCCACTATGACTTCGAAGACTACCCAGAACGAATTAATTGACTGCACTAAAGTCATAATTCAGAATAAAATCTCCACTGCTGTTAAAGAAGCGAAATTCTATTCAATTTCGATAGACAAAACTGCCGATGTGAGTAGCAAGGAGCAGGCATCTATGGTAATTCGTTACGTTGATGCTGATGGGGGTATCCATGAAGATTTTATTGGGTTTATAGAGGCCCTTGATGTCACAGGGGCTGGGTTGGCGAAACTCGTTCTTGATGAACTTTCAAGACTTGGTTTAAGTTTTGAAAACTGTCGTGCCCAATGCTATGATGGTGCTGGAGCAATGCGTGGACACATGAAAGGTTGCCAATCCATATTGAAGGAAACTCAACCACTAGCAGTTTACATTCATTGCTTTAATCACAGGTACTGTAACTTTGTCTAATAAATAAATATATAATATATATATAGGTCAGTAGGTACCGCGGTCTACTTTCAGTACTCTGTATTCATGGGAATTAATTATCCTACATGATCCTCTTAATTATCTCTCTAATATCCATCCATCGGTTACAGAATATTACTATAATATTCTGTTATAATAATATATATATTATAGAGTATATATATATAGAATATAATATTCTTCTTATTATAATAATTTACCAGAGGAAATTTAAACACAGACTTCAAAATGTTCCTTTGCAAAAAAACCTAAAAAAATATCTTATAGCCTCACTTATTTAAATTTAAATGTATCAAAAATATTCAGTATCGTTGTTGTGAATGGCAATGAGGACATTCAAAACGTTGTAACATTCAGGTGCAATAAATATAGCTAGTTATAAAATTCGCATCTTGAGTACTATTACAATTACTAATTATTATGTTATACTATAGTAGGTATATTATATTATAATTGAACATTATTTTAAATAGAGGAATAAATAAATGTTCAATGTTACAAAATATTCAAAAGGAATAAATTATTATTATTTATACATCTCTTTCAGATTAAACCTTGCACTAACTCATTCAGCTGAGCAACGAGAGGTCCGTAATGCGATGGGTACACTACAGAAGGTATGTACCTTCATAAAGGCTTCTCCTCAGCGTATAAAGAAGATGGAGGATGTTGTCTTGTCGATGCGAGCTAGTGGCAAACTAACAAAGTCTCGCCAAAATAGACTCAAACTTCTTTGTCCAACATGCTGGGTTGATCGCCATGACGCAGTCCTCGTCTTTAAGGAGTTGCTTCCTGCTGTTATTGGGGTGCTATCCTGGGTTTCGGAGACCGGATCAAGGGAAGCTAGACCAGAGGCAGCGAATCTACTGTCGGCCATGCAAACATCCAGCTTCATAATTGCAATTGAAATTGCCTCTGCATCTCTGGCTCTTACAGTGGGTTAGTTACTATATTTTACTAATTAATATAACTACATACAATATAGTTATATATTTTTAAACTATTTGTTTTCCGTTGTGCAGAATTCCAATAAGTAAAATTAATTCCATTGTATCACATTTCGAGAAAAACTATAGGATTTTTATATTAAACTGAGGTTTTATTTATATTTATTTTATATTATATTATTTATTTATATTATATTATATTATATTATATTATTTATTTTATATATTTTATTTGGTTTATTTTATAAACTCTTGGTCTTAATAAAAAACCAACATATCGTTTTTTCAGTGTAGTTTCCTTGTTGCTATGTAAAATCTATATATATATATCTATATCTATAAACTATTTTCCTTCATTCATAGGTGTTAGTGAAGCCCTACAAGACCCATCAATAAACATAGCCTCAGCATATACTCATATAAAAGATATTGTGGCAGACCTCCAGAAACTGCGAAACGAGAGTGCTGCTAGCTTTGGTGTTATCTATGCCAAGGCTATTAAGACAGCTGAAGTACTTGGTGGTATTGATTTAATGCCTCCCCGAGTTGTTGGCCACCAAACCCAACGTGGTAACATCCCTGCATCAGGTGCTGAGGAGTACTTCCGACTCAACGTCTATATTCCTTGGCTTGACGAACTTATTGGTCAGTTGCAAGACCGATTTCTAGAAGATTGTCCGAAGCAACTACAACTACAGGAGCTAATACCGTCATTCATGAAGTCTACGACGGCGACTCAACTAATCAAGATAGTCGAAGACCTAAACCTTGATGATGACATGGAGATGCCATTAGATAGAATTTCGGTCGAGATTTCCAGCTGGTGTCGTACTTAAACTGCCATCATTTCATGCCACGAAGGATATTTTTAGATTGCGAATGAGCCAATTGAAAGGATCAGATGCATTGGATCATCCGCTTTCATTGAAAGTGGATGGAAAAGGAAATTTTCCCAATGCATCTGATCCATTGTATGAAGTTGATTTTAAAGCCATGATAGACAGAAACTTGTTGGGAACTGACACACCTGTCAAGTTAAGGGACACACTTTACCTCATTTTAGTTACTCATTTCGGGACGAGAGCAGGGGAAGTGATGAGCCAGATGCTAATTGGCGATATAGAGAAACTTATTGTCACAAGGAGAATAGCTACTTCTTAAAATTCAATGAGAGGAGGACCATGACAGAGAGTGGAATGGCAGGGAGAAACAGAAGAGCAGTTTCAAATAAAGCATATGAAGTAGTGGAGAACAGGAGCATTTGTCCTGTCACCCTCCATGATATCTACTTGTCTAAACGGTTTCCAACAGGTATAGTAGATCCAAAAAGGCTAGATATTGGATGAAGCCCAAAGAAGGCAAATGTGGAGGAGTCCTATCAGAGTGGTTTTGCAAACAACTAACAGGAAAGAACAATTTTAATACTATAGTAAAACGATTAACTGACGCAGGCGGTGTCAATAAAGACAGGAGTAAACTAACCACCATGAGTTATCGAAAGAGTGTAGCCCAGGCCATTGTTGATAAGAATATCCCGTCTAGCTACGCGCAACTAAAATTGGGCCACAAATACCTGAGCACTACAACCACCTACATACGTCCAACAGAGTTCAGCCAATTTGAAATTAGTAATGTTGTATCTAATCTGATTTCAGGTGGGGCAGTTCTTGCATCGGGTGGTTCGGGTGCAGGAGAGCTATCTGGTGGCAAATCAGTTTTAGAATCTGGTGGCATAGTAGATTTAGAACGATCAGGTGCCAGACCATTTCATGCATTGGCTAGCGCAGGTGGAGGATCTACTGGTGGAACAGCATCATGCCCAGGGGCAGGGGAATGTGATGGAGGAGGGCAAGCAGTGACCAACCATAATAAAAATGTTGACATAAGTCAATACATGCAACTTCAATCCGTCTTCGGCAATGCTACTATCAATGGCCCAATAAATATATACTTTGGTTCTTCAAAATAAGAATTTAACTTAGGACATGCTGTAGTATTAAAATAAACTAAACATGGAAACATAGTATTATTTATATATATTTAATAAGAATATACATAATATATATATATATGTCCGCTTGAAGTATGAATATTTTAATATTATTTAATTACATATCAAAAAAACATTAACTCTAATCTCTCTCTCTATTCTATAAATCAAAACTTTCCCAACTAAAGTATAAGAAGGCCATTAGGACTTCTTGCTGTAAAAGGATTCTGTATGTATCTTTGTTAGTGTTTAAACAGGATCCCGATTCCGTTCCCGAAAAATCGGGAACCCAGGGAAAATACAAACCAGGTCCCGATCCCAAATTTTTTGGAAAGGAATTCGAAGTATATTATTGTTAAATACATTTCTTGAATATCTGATAAATAGTTGCAGCAGAACAGAAATGTTTTGATTATATCGAATTTTAATGTCAGTAAACCATCTAGTAATCAATTGCAAAATAATTTTAATATAACTTTATCTTACTAATATTTCAGAAGTGTAAGATAAATTTGATTTGATAAATTTGAAGCCTTAGCAATAAATTACCCAAAGGTGAGTGAAGGTAATGGAGAATAACACACTTATTACCCTATTGTTAGAGTTATTTTCCCGGTTATTTAACCCTTGGGCAGGAACACCCGCGCGCATACTGACGCCACTAGTAAGTCTCTGTTAGTTGAAACAAAATTGGAACATAATTGAAACAAATTAGGAGCCACGTAATGGTGTCCCTATCCTCAATGCTAAGTATGCCAGTGAAACAAATTAGCAGGGCCATAATGCAGTAATGATAGTCTACTGGAGAATTGGAACAATGATGGGCTATGGAGCTTAATAAATTGGAACAATGTTAAGTATGTCAGTGAAACAAATTTGAAACTAATTAGGAGGTCCATAATGATAGCCTACCGGAAGAATTGGAACAATGATGGACTATGGAGCTGCCTGGGTTGTTTGGCTGAGCGAGTGTTGGCACTTAAGAAAAGGGGGAAGGATCTAAAAATATCACCCAATAGGACGCTTCTAGCATTGCTACCGGTACCTTGCATGGCTTCTATCTAGCCTGGGATAACCCTTATTTTCGCTTGCGAATATAGGTAATGTTTTAAAGATCTGGTGTGTAAAACGCGTTTTTGTGCAGTGGTAATATAATGTTTACGATATTATCAAAACGAGTTCTGCACTAATTATCTCACATTTATTTAATAATGTATGGTAAAAAAGCAACCAACCTATTAATTACAATATTTACTGTAAAAGCTTTTGCGTAATTAGCCGGTTATTTTCCCTTAAAGTACTCTGTAGTTGGTTTGCCAGGCATAAAAAGGCCGTGTCCTTGCTGTACTGGTGTTTTAGAGGACATAAAAGTCATTTCTTATGTATTTGTACTGTATTTGTACTTTAGAGGACATAATCCACAATCTCGTGACGCAATAGCTGGATACTTTGAAACAGTGTCGCTACCATGACGACGGCTAGCAGCTGATATTGCCACGTCGACGTTTCTTTGTTTCTTTGTTCTCTCGTTGTTCAGGTTGACCAATCAGAGCGTTTGTTGTCTCTGTGTTGGAGGTATATACAGAAACTCAGTAGTTCAGTGTTATGTTTTTGCCCAGAGCCTAAGAACCGGCTTTTGGCACCTCCGTGTTTTCAGTTTTTAGTTTTACACTAGTAGGTTTAATTATAAGGACATATATCCTTTAACTGACACACCGCACCGGACTTTTAATCGCTGCTGACTGATCATACATCCTGACTGCTGAAACATTGCAAACTCATAACAATCAGTGTTCAGTTGTTGTTTTATACTGCTATTTACTGTCAGTTCTTCATAATATGGTTGATGAATTATTATATTTGGAATAACGATAAATAACCCCGAAACCCAATATTCTTGATATACCGAAGGTAA
>JAUCBJ010005681.1:0-35112 GCA_032718475.1 Nemertoderma westbladi | reverse complement strand
TACTAGTTATGTTGAAACGTTTTTGAAAGGTTTGTTTCACAGATATGATGAACTTGATGATATTTCGGATACATAACTCAACATATATGATATTTCGGATACATAACTCAACATATATCAAATATATTTTGTTTTTCACACCAGAGAGAGGCCCTACAGCTTATTAAATTAGTTTTAGTTAATCGACTTGGAATGTACCGGTACAGGTAACCATAGCCCCATATACGGGAGTTGACCATGATAGAAAAGAATACATACATTTTTCTTATATGTCTCAGTCCATTTTACAGCTCAGCTATAATAATTGTAAATAGTTAAAGAGGTTACATGTATTACACTCGATTTGCCATGCATGGGTTCCACTATAAATATTGTAAGAACTCCTCTTATCATTCATTCGCCTAATGAAGATTGTATTTGCGATCTATGTGGCGGCGTGGCAACAATATACCATCTGCTCGATTGTCCCGAGAATAAAATATCCCTTAGTCATTGGGCTCGGGGTTAAATGGAAAACAAACATATTTTATTTACTATTAGTTTTATTTTTAAATATTAAAATTATTAAAGTGCTAACTCCTGTTTTAATAATATCCCGAATATTTTATTGTACATAATTTAAATACCTTTTTGGTGAATTAAATGAATATATATAGATGTTTAAATTAAAAGTTTGAAAATCATTCTGTCTTATATACCATTTCATTTCTTACTAATTATAAGTATAATAAAATCATTCGTTGTTACAAAATTGCACTAATCAGGTGCTACAAGAAGCCAATGCTGCAATAACTATGGGTTTTCTGTTAGCCCAATTATTCTTCCATCGCCTTTTAATAGTTTGTTCTCCTGTTCATGTACTTGGTCCACTGGAAGTGCTGAAAATCAACACAATGTTTCTCGTACAACCCAATCCCCATCAAGAAATTGCTGAGAGTGTTGTGTGAGGTAGGGACTTCATGTCCCGAATATGAACACTTATCCACCTACTGTAATAAAACAAACTAGCAACCATAAAAAATATATATTAAGGTTTAAGAACATTCACCAATATAAAAAAAACACTATAAAACAATATTATATTTTTTTATTTTCAAAAAATAGTAGCTAGTAAAAAAAACGAGCACCATAAAAAAAATTTCTAGTAAGGTTCTAGAACATTCACCAATGTTCTAGAACATAATAAAATGCCACAATACCCAATAAATAAACACAAATGTGCTGTATACATACATACTGTACTAGTACTGGTTATACATACTATATATACTAGTACCAATATCACAAAATTACTGGCTACCATCTTGCTGTCAGGTCAGATAAGGTCAAATGTTTATTCTAAAACATAAATCCTTTTGGCACAGTAATAACTACTGAAATAAGACAACAACATTCAAGTGCATGGTGTTGTAATTTGATAAATAATACATGTAACGTATTTACAGTTAGCTACTGTATAACATTTCTAGAACGTAGATACGTAGATGTGAAAGATTGACTTTTTACTTAGAATTTTCCACGTTCATGATAAAAGTCTCTAATTTCGTTGATGATGTTCTTTACATCGAATTTATTTTATAATATTAAACAGGGATGTCTTCATTAATTATAAAGTGTTTCTAAACTTTCTGGATGGTTAGCCGATGTGTGCAGTCGAACCATACGTTCCCATCCACTTATCCTGGGAACTAAACTCGCGAAAATTAGATGAACATAACAAATTCATCCGATTTGAATGTTTCAGGTGCTTTCTGACTCCGTTTCGGAACGTTGATAGTCAGTTTAAAGATCGCGCACCGACCAAACTCAGCCTGCGAGACTCCGCCGCTGAGAAACTAGGTAGTGCCGGATTCGCTATATTTATAGACGTTTGCATTCAAAATAATATGCATTCCGCTGTTCTGCAGAGACCCAAAATACTTTCGGGATATTCCGTTATGGAAATCCAAACTGTAGATTCTTCGAAAAGAATAACTACATCTGTGGAAAAAGCGAATAAAACTGTAAAAATCACTTCTGCCTTATTCTTCACCAAATTAACATAATATAATAACCTCGGCCTGCGGCCTCGGTAATTATATAGGTTAATTCGCTTCTGGAACGGCATCAGTGATTATTCAGCTTTATTTGCTTCAGGTTATTATTTCCGTATATTAACTCTAGAACATTGCAATATTGTATGTTTATTGTTAATTTTCGCATATTGCTACGGAAACTAGCTAAAACTATAATCGTATAATTTTAAAAAAATGTTCTATAATTGATGTATAATACCATTTTTACCTAAAGATATACTCTTTTCTTAGAAAT
Organism: Nemertoderma westbladi; assembly: GCA_032718475.1. NCBI lineage: Eukaryota > Metazoa > Xenacoelomorpha > Nemertodermatida > Nemertodermatidae > Nemertoderma > Nemertoderma westbladi. The sequence goes on along the minus strand of JAUCBJ010005681.1, from coordinate 32,802 downwards.
TGCTCTGATACGCGATTCTAGAAAATATATGTTGCAGTATATTCAATATTCATATAATTTTATGTATTATCCTATGGTTCAGCAATATAGCAGTACTGCAGCTATATATTTCACATTAAGCAAAATGACCATCTTAATAGGATTGACAGATTGACACGATAATGATATTTATTGATAAGTCTTATTATTACAAACTGACTGTTAGCGCTACAATTCAATTTTGCAAATAATGAGCCTAAACTTACGACCAGCTGTATATACAAGAAACGGGCGCTAGTAACCGTTACTTGTACTCGTAGAATAATTTATTGTTGCATATAAAACTGGCATTACTATAAACAGATTTGAAACCCCGTATAAATAGTTCCTTTAAGTTGTGTGTCTGGACTGCTTACGTCTTTATGTCTAACTGAAAACTGTATTCATTCGAGACTTATGGAAGTCGGATTTATGAAACTGACAATCCGAGATACCGATGTCACAGGAATTAATTTTGTGCACGTATTAAAATATGTTAGTTTGCTATTAATATTAGGCGTCATATGACAATACTGTAACACACACCCCAGTGCGATGAGTTGCAATACCGTACAGTCTATAGACCACCAACCTCAATGTTATTGTGCTACCAACGTTAAATCAACAACAGAATGACTTGAATCCATTCTCTTTATCTTTATCGATAACATAATAATAACATAAATCGCAATAATTCAACTGATATAACAAATTAATTAATAGGCAAACAATAAATCGACATAACACGAATCATTATCACAAATTGACATCGGCAATGTCACGAATTGACATGAATATTCCGACCCACAAATCTACTAACAGCTAGTGAGCTGTTAACTAATAAATCTTCAATAGTTAGGCTGACCAACTGATATAATGCTATACTATATATAGGCTGGGGCTGGTAAGCTGAATGCAAATGGGTATTAGCCAATCAGAGCTATTCTGCATGGCCCTTGCCGTATAACATAATGATTCACTGGCAGAAGTAAATTAACAATATGGGGCGAGCCTGCGAGGTAAATGCCATTCACTAGTGGCATTAACACTGACCTCACCAAAAGCCATGCGAGCATCATTAAATTAGATAGAAACGGCATAAAAAAAACTAAAAATACCAACAAGTCATATTATTATTATGAATATCCATAGTAAAGTTGGCTTATATTTATTAATTTATCAGTGAAAAGTGAAATATAATGTCAGTGAAATATAATGCAAGGGGAGATTGGGAAACGACCAAAAATCTAAATTTACCTAAATTCATTACAATAGATACTTGGAAAAACACTAGCTAGTGTGAGCGGATTCAATTCCGCCTCACCATCCCCATAAAGTTGGGAAGTGGCGTTTTTCAGCAATATTGGGGATACGAGGTTAATCAAAATTAACCTCGTATCACAACCAATAACGGGGACAACATACAGCCCCAAAGAGCCACACAAAAGAGGTTAGAGGTCAAGCTACCTCGAGAAGGGAAAGTAACAGCAGCGGGGGGGAAGCACTCCCACAGAGGTGGGAGCCGAGAATTAGGTTGTTAGCCAATGAGGGGCGAGGGAGAGCAACCGCTAGGTAGTAAGGCCACAGTAGAGTAAGGGTGAATATATATTACCAGTTAATTATATTACAGGTTAGTTATCTCAGTCACACAGTGGGGACCAGTGACATTTCGTACCGTCACCTAACGTCACCATTACTACCGGTACAATCTATTAACATTTATCTGTTTTAAACATTTAACTGCGCTTTCATATTTATATCAGTTATTTTATATTTGCATTAACATATGACAATATCACAACGACAACCACAAACTATCTTCTTCTCAATTACACAGTGACGCGTAACGAAATAAACTGGTCGGGATCCCCTGATCCCGTCACAGTACGAAATTCCGAGTACCACTGCTAAACTGTGACTGCCAGCCACCAAAAGAAAAAAGTTAAAAAAGATGAGCACAGAGCCCCGAGACCTAGAGGGAGAAAGAACACCGCCACGGACTCCGGACGATACCAACGAAATGATCCGTGAGGCCGCAACACGACGGTATCGACCCGCAACGCCGGATTCGCCGGAGAGAGACGATCCGGCAGCCCAAGCGGAGGGCGGCCGTCTACTACAACGAGGGGACGAGTCGATGCACGACGGCGGTCGAAGTACCGATGTCGCCAGCCAGCCACAGGCCGAGGGCGACGGACAGCCCCCCGGAACGGCGACGGTGGGGCCGCCGGTACGACGCCAAACCAGGAGGGGAGGAGGAGAGGTCGGCGACGAGGACGTCGGAACCAGTGATCGGCTCCGACGAGCCTACAACGTGACGAAGAAACAGCTCAGGGAGGCCAGAGAGGGAGCAAAGGTAGACCAAGGGAAGTTGAGCCAGCGACTAGGTGAGTCGAATAAACATTTCAGATACCTAGTTCGTTTCGGGCAGGGAGAACTAGCCAGTGAGAGAGCGAGAGGGGTCGCCACCGAACTATTGGAACTGTGGCAGTCCGGGATAATGGAGCCCCAAGTAGTGTACATAGGGCCGTATTTAGTGGATGCTAGGGGAATTAAGTTAGTGGGTTGGGCAGACCCACATGAAGGCGAATCCGAGATTAACCCCGAGGATTCGGTCTCGTCAGTTAGCGAGAACCCCAGAAAGCGGGGGAAAGTTAGTAGGACAGAGGGGCGACGGGGGTCCGTCACGACCGACAAGTCCGCTACATCCTCCGCAAAAGCAAGAAGGGTGTTAGAAATAGATCTGGCGTGTCAATTAGACATGGTGGCGCTAGACCAGAGAGGCAGTTGGAAGAGGGAACTGCGTTGTTAGAAAGAGAGAGAGAGCTGGCGAGAGAGAATAAAGAGAGGGCTGAGAGGGTCGCGAGAAACTTTAGAGAGTGTGAGGAGATAGAAATAAGGGAAGGAAAGGAGCGAGAAGAGCAAGAGGCGAAAGAGGCGAACGAGCATAAAGAGCATGAGGCGAGAGGGGCGAGAGAGGAGAGTGAGCGTAAAGAGCGTGAGGCGAGAGAGGAGAGCGAGCGTAAAGAGCATGAGGCGAGAGGGGCGAGCGAGCGAAAAGAGCATGGGGCGAGGCGGCTTGAGAGGATTGCAAGAGAGGCGGAGTTGGCCGAGCAGAGTTTGCGAGAGGATAGGGAGAGAGAGAGAACGGGAAAGCATGTGCGGGATGACATGCACGCCCGGTTGAGGGGGCTTATGCAATATCAGGCCAAACAGAAGCGCCGATTAGAACTGGCGCAGTTGGGGCTATCAGAGAGTGAGGCTGGCTCGGGTAGTGTTTACGAGGAGCCAGAAGTAATGGAAACTTTTGTTAATACCCCACTTACAGGGACCGGACGACCGACCCAAGACTGGTGTAACCGTACGGGCGGGGGGGGGGGGGGGGGGGGGGGGTAATAATAATACGCTAGAAGGCGTCAATATTAATAGTACCGTAGTAGATAACCCTAATCAATCTTTCATTGCAGGAAATAATACTTTGCCCGATAATAGTAATTTAAATCCGAACGATCCTAATTTAAATGTAGAAAATAATTCAAATAATTTAAATTTAAATACGCAAAATAATCTAAATAATAATTTTAATTCAAACAAGCAAAATAATCCCGATTCTAATTCAAATATACAGAATAATTTAAATAATAATCCGAATTCAGCACAGAATAATTCTAATAATTTAAATAATTTAGAAAATAATATTGATACTGGTGCTATCAATATAAACGCGGCAGATGTAGGTGGCCCGGCCAACGAGAGCCTGCCAGGCCACATAATCAGTACGCAGGGGGTAACGGGGTGAGAGACCCCGACGGGAGCCTGGTAGGCCACGTAATTAATACGCAGGGAGTAGTGGGGGTGAGTCAACCCGACGGGAGCCTTCCAGGCCACGCAGTGATAGATGGAGAGGCGGGGGTGAATAGACCCAGCCACAGTAGGGAAAGTGCGTCGACTAGAGAGGGACGCAGAGGCGAAGTGAGAGATAGTGAAGTGATAGGTGGCGAGTGGGGGGGGGGGGGGGGCTACAGGAGCCCCACAACGAGAGATTAGCGGCAAGAGGGGGGGGCAGAGAGTGTCCCACAGGCGTCGGCGGACAATGCGCGGGGCGAGTTAGGTGAACCGCAGCACCCGACGATGGAGAGTAATAGGGGGATTAGGAATATCCCCATCGGCGTGCGACCGGGTAGAGAGACCGTGGCGTCACGAGAGGGCGAGCGACAAGATGTCGAGGCCAGTCAGAAGAGGGAAGAAAAACAGTGGAGTTGAACTGGGAGGTCGACGAGAGATCTCACGAGCGGGGATGCTACACTGCAGAAAGAAGGAGAGAAGAGAGTAGAAGAAGTGTCGTTCCGAGCGACAGGAGAGCGAGGACGGATAGCGAGCCGTCGGTAGTAGAGATGGAGTTGGAGAGGCGGTGGGGTCGAACTCTGGGAGATTGCCGTCGTCCCGGAGAGACGCAACCTGGCGAGGTGTACTATACGCCGAGAGAAGGGTACAGGGCGTACCGGTACGAGGACGAGAATAGTGGAGGGGATCGAAAGTGGAGGGGATATAGCTGCCGATCGAGATAACGGTAGTCGCAGGGAGATTTGAGATTCGAGAAGATTAAACTTCGGTCCGGAAGGGCACATGCAGAGCGCAGGACATACTGTAGGCCTTACTGCACATACTATAGGCCATGCTGGGAGAGATAGTGTAGGCGATAGGGTAGCGCGAACGGCAGGATTAGATCCAGAAGTTGCGGAGTACATACCAGTAGGTAGGCAAGAAGTGGATAGGCCTATACCTGTACCAGCACAAAAGTATGACTATAGCATGCAGGGACATAACATATACCCGGTTGAGGGGGATATTGCAGATAGGCAATATAAACAACCAAGAACAAATATATGCAAATACCCGGTTGAGGGGGATATTGCAGGTAGATGTATGGGCCCCAATATATTAACATCAACCCCAGTACAAAACATACCATCGTTGGGGGGGGGGGGGGGACAGGGTGACATTCCCCCATTGCAATATCAACAATATATTCAAACAGGAATGAGAACATCGAATCCCCTGGACGAGAACAGATCTTGCGACACGGAAATATGGAGGGGGCCATTACCCCCAATGGTATATCCGACACAACGGAAAGCAACGAACAGGATGGGCGGACCGCACCCAACGGGAGAATCTGTACAGCATCCTTCGAACCCATTGGAAGCACAGGCGATGGGAATGGCTACATTAATCGATGCACTCAAGACCAGGATCGAGCTACCACCCGTGGAGCCATTTAAATTCGATGGAAGTAGGCTGGTAGAATACCTGCAATTCCGTCGCATGTACAGCAACGAGATATTGACCAAGAACCTGACGCAGGCGGAGTGCCTAAAATATCTAAAGGTATATACAGGAGGCCCAGAGTATGACATCGTGAGGCAGTACCAGGGCATCGAGGGTGGCTTCACGACTGCATGGCGGGCCCTGGACAGGGAGTACGGGCACCCAGCCAAGATCATCCGGCAGACTCTGAGATATCACTATCAATAGGATATATGAGTATAACATCGGGTGGCCTACAGGATAACCCCGTTAGCATAAAGACATTTGCGAACAAAGTCGAGAAGGCACTGATCGTGTTGAAGATGCTAGACGCGCCATATGAACTCAACACATCTAATAACATCACCACGATAGCGCAGGCGCTGCCGATCTGGCTGCGCAATAAATGGAGAAAAATCGCTTTCTCCACCCGTGAGAAGAAGCGTGCGGAACCACGCCTAGAAGAAATGTCGATCTTCCTCAACTACGAAGCCGAATTGATCACAGACCCAGTCTATAGCGAGGATAGTCTGGGAAAGGGGCCAAAGACCAAATATAACAGGCCGAAACCAGAACACAACACGGCGAACGCATTGCCAAAGCTCAGACAATCGCTGCCATACGTGGCGATGCAGGGGACTACTAGTCCACATGTAGCCGGGGGTAGGGCCACACCATGGAGCGGACAGGGGAAAAATAACAACATAAACAAACATAACCCCAACACGCCCAGTAGGCTGAAACCAAACAATAAGAATAGTAGGGATCTAGGTACGAATGCAAGTGCGATACGCAGCGCACTGTATAAGGACGGCTATAATCCAAACAACAAATGCCAATTACACACGAACGCACTTCATCAGACCATGAACTGCAGATATTGGCAAGACGAAGACAGACAGCGTGACCAGGTGGCAATTTTAACACCATTCGGGTGGACGATAAGCGGCTCAATTAGAACCAAGATTCCGTTTAGGATGTCGGAGACATCAGGGTGCATGTTCGCGGGAACTATGAGGGAGATTTAAGATGAAGGAGCGGAGGAGCAGCTCAGGAGACTACTCAGACAGGACTTTGAGGGATTGATAGAGACCGAGGTGGGAACCTCGGTAGAAGATAAACAGGCAATACAAAGCGTAAAGGAGTCGATGAAATGCGACGAGGGGGAGTACACCATAGGGATGGTGTGGAAACAACCAAAATTACCGCTACCAGATAACAAGGGAATGGTACTCACGAGGCTCCGCAAACTGAAGCAAACGCTGAGGCGGAGCCCCGAAAAGGATGAGTACATCCACAAGACGATAAGGAAGTATATCGAGAAAGGATGGGCCGTGGAGTTACCGGTCGACGAACCGAACACGGATAGGACCTATTATCTGCCACTTCACGTGGCTCTAGATCCAAAGAAAGGTAAATTACGGATGGAAGTTGACGCATCGGCTAAGACCAACGGCAAATGCCTAAACGACTACCTGCTGGAAGGCCCCAATATCTATAACTCAGGAATCAAGGTCCTACTGAGATTCAGAAACGGGAGGCACGCCTTCACCTGCGACATTGAAGGCATGTTCAACCAAGTCCGTGTGACGCAGGAGGATAGTGACAGCCAGCGCTTCCTATGGTACAACGGTGACGAGGAACCATCGACAATACCGATGTACAAGATGGTGGTGCAGAATATGGGGGCTAAGTCGTCCTCATTTACGACGACTGTGGCTGTGAGGGATACAGTAGAGGGGAAAGAGGATAAATATAGCGCCAAAGCCGTCAATATGATTCGACGCGGCCTCTAAGTAGACGACGGAATGGAGTCTGGAAACACGGTTAAAGAACTACTGGATACAGGGCGCGAGATTCGCGACATCCTGAAGGGATCCGGGTTTAACCTGACCAAGTTCAAATCCAGCTCAGAAGAGTTTATGAAAGCCATAGAGGACAGGAGGCCAGAGTCGACCATGAATAACCCCACGACAGCCAAGGGACAGAACATGGCGGACAAACGAGTAGAGTCCCACCAGAAGGCACTAGGGATCGTGTGGAACCGGGAGACAGACGAGTTCAAGTATCAGCTGAGCCAGGAGGGCGCGGACATCCACACAAAGAGGGGCTATGTATCATACATAGCAAGGATATACGATCTCCTAGGCCTAGCATCCCCACTGTTAGTCACGGGGAAACAGATACTTAAGAAAGTATATAAGCTAAAGGACGAATGGGATACAGAGGTCCCGGAAGAGATCAGCAAGCAATGGAGCAAGTGGACGGAGAGTTTAGAACAGATGGGGACGTACAGCATGCCACGCGTGTATTTCCCGGATGGGGACATGACGGATCTGGATCTACACATGTTCTCCGATGCGTCATTGGAAGCATACGGAGCAGCACTTTACCTAGTACTACGATAGGGGGCTCATAGAGTTTAGTCATCCAAGTGTTGGACTGAGGGGGTGGGATTGAGGGCGAGACGCCCTTCCCACACAAAATATAAAAAAAATAAAAACAATAAAAATAATAGAAAGAGAGTAAGAGAAAGGAGGGTGATAGTACATAGTAGGTACGTAGTAAGTAAGTAGGCAGATAGAAGTTAGTTAGAGAGTTAGTTAGTAGTAAGAGGGTACGTAGTACCGTTAGTTAGTGGAGTTAGTAGTAAGAGGGTACGTAGTACCGTTAGTTAGTGGAGTTAGTTAGTAAGAGGGTGCATAGTACCATTAGATAGTGGAGTTAGTAGTGAGAGGGTACGTAGTACCGTTAGTTAGTGGAGTTAGTTAGTAAGAGGGTATGTAGTACCGTTAGTAAGAGCTAGTGGAGTTAGTTAGTAAGAGGGTACGTAGTACCGTTAGTAAGAGTTAGGGGAGTTAGTTAGTAAGAGGGTACGTAGTACCGTTAGTAAGAGTTAGTGGAGTTAGTTAGTAAGAGGGTATGTAGTACCGTTAGTAAGAGTTAGTGGAGTTAGTTAGTAAGAGGGTACGTAGTACTGTTAGTAAGAGTTAGTGGAGTTAGTTAGTAAGAGGGTACGTAGTACCGTTAGTAAGAGTTAGTGGAGTTAGTTAGTAAGAGGGTACGTAGTACCATTAGTAAGAGTTAGTGGAGTTAGTTAGTAAGATTAATTACTAATGGTAGTACCATTAGTGAGAGTTAGTATAAGAGTTAGTAGGAGGGTACGTGTAGTACTGTTAGTAGAAGAGTTAGTAAGAGGGTATGTGTAGTACCGTTAGTAGAAGAGTTAGTAAAACGGTACGTGTAGTACCGTTAGTAGAAGAGTTAGTAAGAGGGTACATAGTAAGAGTTAGTAGAAGTTAGTTAGAATGTTAGTAAGAGTTAGTGTGTTAGTAAAAGTTAGTAGAGTTAGTAGTGAGTAGTGAGAGGGGGGCACGTGGGTACAGCAGGACAGATCGTATAGGCCGCACGAGACATACTACTGTACTGCACGGCCCGTAGAATAGGTCAGAAGGGGGATTAAAATAAATAATCCATTAATAGATACTGATACAGTTGTAGGATTTAAAATAAAATATTAAAATCAAAATTAGACAAATTATGGTAACAGTAGGCAGGATATTCTAGAACATAATAAAAGTAACTGACAAAATTAGGGAATTTATGAAATTTGGCACCTTTTAGGGAGTAGAATAAGAAAATTCGGCAATAACCTAGCGTTCAGAGAGAGATAGGCCATTATCGGACCGTACAGACCATCCTAACTACATCACTCACTTATATTGAGCCTTGGTAAAAGCCCCCTTATAGGTGAGCGATCGGGAGAGTTCGAAATGGCGGAGAAACTTGTTAGAAAGAGAAAGGCGGAGTTGGGAGGAAAGGAGATACTGGTAGATTTCACCAAAAGAATACTACGAGCGGTTAGAGAAGGGTCACAAGGCGCGAGCGCTGCAGGACCATTTCAGGGAGGTGCACGAGCAGCGGCTGGTCGGGACCTACGGGACACCATCGCTAGACAACGCGATCTTCGAGCATTTCCACTACGTGGTAAAGGGAGACGAGGCGAAGTTCGGGATACCGAAGTATCCAAGGGAACCACCGAAAAAGGACTGGAAGAGGTTTGTAGAGTCCGTCAGCAGGGGAGGATACATGGTCCTAGACAACGAAGGGACCGTGGAAGACGAGGAAGGTTCAAGAAGAGGGTCGGCGGGGTCGGCCAGAACCATACTCCTGCATTTGGCCGCGCCAAATGGGGATATATTCCTGTTCGATCTGGGAACGTATGGGAAGAAGAATGGGCCGAAGTTAAACCGGTTGCCAAGGGCGGTGCAGAACGTAGTAAGAGAGAAGTCGACGATAAAGGTGGGATCGGTGATCCGCGACGATGCGGAGAGGATCATCAGTCCGGAGACCCCCAACCTCCTGGACACGCAAACGGTCTACATGGCTATGTCGGGGCCAGCCGAGTTGGGACTAGTAGAGAACACGGGCCATTGTGGAGCGGTGGCGATGGGCCAGCTAATGGGGCTCGTATGCCACAAGCCAGTGGACTGGGGTAAATTCAGGGAGGAGTATGGAGCGGAGTTGGCGAACTCGCTGAAGTGGGGAGCGAGGCCGGGGAAGCAAGGGGTGTATCAATTCCGGAGAGGAGCGATAAAGATATATCAGAAGCGATATATCCTGCAGGAGGACTGGATAATGATAGGTTTGCTAAACCTATTCATGACTGTGGTTATTGAAAGACAACCAATGGCATTTCTGCTATTGGGATCACCCCTGAACTACAGAAGAGCCTTCAAAGTGGCTTTCGAGGGTCTGGTAGACCACCCGGGGCTGAAGGGCGAGTCGGTATACTATAACTGCTGATATCTAGTAGACAGGGAGGTGGATACACCATATCAGATGTGGGAGCAGCTAGAGGCGGATAGACGAGAGGCGAAGCGATTGGAAGAAATCGCTAGATGAGAAAGGATGGAGGCAGAAGAAAGAGAGGCGGAAGCTAGAGGAGAGGGCTATGGGTTCGAGGCCCAGGCGGCCTTGGACGATCTACACTGGACATCAGGGAGTTCGGGCGAGTCTCTAGGGCGAGAATTGGGGTGGGCGGAAGGATCGCTGAAACAGTCAACATCGGGATTGCAGACGATGCCCATACCAGCGGGCGCCGAGGGTGATTTCGCGAAGAGAAGGCCAGGGGAACTGGAAGGATGGAGAGTCACGGGCGAGAGCCAAGATGGGAAGGGACACAGTACCGGGTTTGGAGCCACTGCCAGAGGAGGACGAGGACGACGACGAGTTCGGAGAGATGCCGCCCATCGGGAGAATCGGCCACTCAGACACGGACTGGGTTGGCGGGAGAGTGGTGACGGCCAGCGGGGCGAGGGCCTTCTGGGATAGACCCGGCAAGCGGGCCTGGGTGCATGAGGAGCTGGCGATGGATTTCGCGGGGAGCACCATCAGGTTGGGCGAGCAACCAGGAACGGCACCACGGGTAGTATTCGGAGAGACGATGCCCAGGCGAGACGAGGAGATAGGCATGGACAGGGACACTAACATCCAGAAGTTCGCTTACCAGCAACTCCATAGACCGAGGAGATCGCTTGGGACGAAAGACGACATGGGGCGGGAGGCATTGGTACTCGGCTGCGATCACTGCGGGAGGCTTGCTCACCAGGAAAGGAGCTGCTTGTACCGATTCCAGAATGGGACGAGTTGCCTCTACTGCCGCGAGTCGAGTCATAGGATGGGGGCGTGTCCATGGTTGCACAACCGGTGTTCTAAGTGCAACTTCCGGGGGCACTATGGACGCCAATGCGACTGGATGGCATCATGACGCAGCAGCGGATGAAGGCCCAGGAATTCCGGTGGGGCTTCTTTAATATTAACCAGGAGGCCCACCTGGAAATCATCAAACGGAGACTTCCGTTTACTTATCAGGAAGTGTCAATGGCGGCGTCATATGCCGGAGTTATAAATACACAGAGGTATTTAGACAGGTGGACACCAGAGAACCGGGGAGAGTTCAGAGATTTCTTGGCGGAGCATGTGCCACGGGCCATGAAGGTGATCCTATGGGACGCCACTAGGGGGAAGCAGCAGGGGCATTCGGAGGGGCCACCTGCGAAGCGATACCGGGAGCTAATAACACCAGCGCCCAAGGAGTCGACGACGGGAATCAGTAGGGAAGTAACGGCAAGGATCAGGAACCTTAAGGGGGACAAGAACAAGGGAGCGGCGACAACTAGAAAGCGACCAAGACAGGACGACGACAAAGGGAAGGAACTGAGATGGTTCCCAAAGACAGGAGGAGCGAACTAGAACTTGGAGGGGGAGATGTGGGGATGCCTGGAAGGCACCACATGTGAAGTAATACGAACTCCTAAGTGCAAATTTAATTAAAAGTGCAATTAGTAGGTACGTATGTAATAATCATTAGAATATAATCATATAACCAATATAATCAAAGTAAGTACTATAGTCATGTAACCCTTTTTCCAACTAGCTACTGGGACTGGGGGCCAATTGACTATGGCAAGAGGACGGGAGACTAGACATAGCACTACACACTTGACACCCTTGAGAAGGGAAAGTAACAGCAGCGGGGGGGGGGGGGGGGGGAAGCACTCCCACAGAGGTGGGAGCCGAGAATTAGGTTGTTAGCCAATGAGGGGCGAGGGAGAGCATCCACTAGGTAGTAAGGCCACAGTAGAGTAAGGGTGAATATATATTACCAGTTAATTATATTACCGGTCAGTTATCTCAGTCACACAGTGGGCACCAGTGACATTTCGTACCGTCACCTAACGTCACCATTACTACCGGTACAATCTATTAACATTTATCTGTACATTCCTTGCTCAACTGTGCTATCATATTTATATCAGTTATTTTATATTTGCGTTAACATATGACAATATCACAACGACAACCACAAACTATCTTCTTCTCAATTACACGGTGACGCGTAACGAAATAAACCGGTCGGGATCCCCTGATCCCGTCACAGCTAGCTATAAACAACAAAAAATAATATTAAAAATACAATTAATTTTTCATGTCTTAATTCAGTGCAACCCCACCCCCCTCTGAATCTTAATGAAATTGAGTGGAATATTAGCATTCGAAAGTGGCAAGTGTTAGCACCATCTCGAGGCTATTTAAATGCTAAACAATCTACTGTAGAACACTCTATAAAAAAGAATGTAATAAAAACTGTGTCCTAATAGATAGTAATTAAATAGACTCAATAAAACACTTTATATGTAGTTGTAGTGTAGGTGTAGGTAGGTGTATATGTAGTGTAGGTGTATATGTAGTTAAGGATTGAAGGAAAAATAAATATTCTGACGCATCCATTATGAATGAGGGAGGTAAATCAATATCTAATTCAAATTTCATTCAAACTCATTAAGATTTGTAGAATAATTGGTGGCCTTTAAGTCACTGAATTAAGACACAATATTCCAGGAGATGGTGTAGGTACGCACTAACGAAGTTGAACTGCTATTTACCAAAAAATAGCTATTAAAATAAGTTGTTTCAAAATTATAGTATTTACTATTAAATAAATCATAAAAAATTGGTCTTGAAGACTTTTATTATAAAATCCTTCAAATATATGAAAAATTATTTTAAGAACGTGTGCCTACTAAATTTTGTAGGTAGAATGCAGCTTTCACGGTCGAATATATAGTAGGTCATGAATGTACCTTTTGCTTTTTTACAGACTCACATACATTCTGACATTGTCTTTCTAGTTCTACCTCTCTTTCTTTCATCTTCTTTTAAAAATACTAGCTACTGGTGTATGTAAATCACTAGCTATACCATTAAAAATGATAGCTAGCAATAACATATATGAAACACTGCCTAATAATAGCTAGAAATATATATATTGGAAATGGGGAAGAATGCGGAAATCTTCCCTATTACTTTCTATACTAGAAAGTAGTAGTACTACTATGTTATGGGTACCCACTTTTTAAACAAATTGTTTAATATGAAAATGGCTTTTATCATAAGGTTTTTGTTCTAGAACAAATATTTAACTTTCTGCCAGTACGACGGTAGCTAGTAATTTTGATTTTGTGTTTTAGCTAGTACTTTTTATTAGCTAGTGAAAAAAAATTTAATTGAAAAATTGAAAAAAAAATTTACCAAGATTTTCTTGTAAAAATGTATTTTATTATGAGGTTTTTTTTTCTAGAACAAATATTTGACCTTCTGACAGTAAGATGGTAGCTAGTACTTTTGATTTTGTGTTAGCTAGTACTATTTATTAGCTAGTAAATGTAGGATATACCGGTAATTTAATTCTCAATTATATATTTGCATGGAATAATTTATGAGTCATGGTGTAGCTAGTAATTTTTATTTGATAGTCAAAGTAGCTAGTAATTATTCACTAGCTATATTTTTATATTTTATACAAAATATAGGCAGATGTCAAAATAGAGTTTTTACTTATTTTATTTATTTAGGCCTATTTTACTTATTACTAGATTTATTTATATTTTTATTAATTGCGAGAATATATTGATGATATGGAAATTGTCTAAATAAAAGGGGCATTACAAAATTTCTTTGGTAATTTTAAGATCACTAGCTACCTTTATAAACACTACCGGTACCTACCATAATAAAAATTATATCTAACCTCTCTCAGAAAAAATGTATGTTCTAGAACAAAAAGCCATCTTGATAATATCCATTAACATGGTCCAAAATATTATTTTGTAATTTTAAGATCACTAGCTACCTTTAAAAACACTAGCTACCTTAATACAAAATAATAGGTAACCTCTCTCAGAAGGTGAAATTGAACAAAAAATTGATCAAAAATGAGGTACCAAAAATTTGATTTTGTAATTTTAAAAACAGTAGCTACCTAAAAGAAATCACTAGCTACCATAAAAAACCAAATAGCTAACGTCTAACAGAAGATGACATTAATGTTCTAAAACAAAAAACCTCAAGATAATAGCCATTAACATTGTCAAATAAATGGTCAAAGAGTGGGTACCCATAACATAGTAGTGCCAAAGTAGTGATATGTTCTGTTTATCACATATAGAAGAGACCTACGCCCACAATTTTATGGTTCCTTTACGTATTCTTAAGGGGAGGGTACACCATTTTCGGACAACTCTTCGATTTATCACTCTCAGCGTTTCAAAATTGTTTGGTTTTGGCTAAAATTTGGCATATAGGTGCCTAAGATGCTATTCTACATGATAGGTCAGAAAAAAAAATTTTTCGCTATTTAATATTAGTTAATACTACTGTAGTTAACAATAAAAAAAACTTGGTTGCGCTTAAAACCCTAAGGCTTTTACAGTTTTGAACCTAATCACATGAAAGATTTATATGAGATTTATATGATAGATCAAAGATGGGGCAACATAACTATCAGGTGAAACTTTGTTAAAATGATTCTGCACCGCTAGGTGGCGCTGCAAATTTATGCTAATTGTTAGGTTTTTTATAAATAGTATTAAATTTTATTAACAAAATATTTCGAAAAGTTGTCTGATACTTTTATGCAGGGTGGCTATCTAGACACCCACAGGAAGTTTCAGACTAATATTAGTTTTTCTATTAGTTCTTGTCTATTAGTTTATCTATTAATTTTTTTTAATTACTCAAACGTTGTAGAAGTAGTAGGGTTTTGAAGTTGACAATTTCATAAAAAAATATTTGGAGATAATCGACCTTTCATTAATAGGAATTCGTAATAGTAATTTCAATAGGATTCCCTAAATGGAAATTTTTATAACTTGAAAACTAAAAGAGCTATTAAATAGCGGTTTTCAGAATTGGAAATACCATTCAATGGTGCATTATAATAGACCATAAAAAAATTTCGACATATTTTGGACCAAAATGGTGTACCCCCCCCCCCCCCCCCCCCCCTTAAAACATTTTTTCACAATTATTAACAACGATTGGTAACTATTATAATATCACAACTATGTAACTATTATACTATTATACCTATGTGATATACAGTAGCATAACAGTTTCGTAACCTATGAATATGTTGATTACTTTTAAGTAATTAATTTCATTATCCAAAAGCTTATAGATAATGTACCGGTACTCTTCCAGTGAGAGCGACGATGAACAATAGAGAGCGATACCACTCCAGCGATGAAAGCGAAGGGTCTGATTGGCAATGGCTCCTCCCGAAAGAACTACTTCTCCATTTGTTCAGGTTCCTACCAGAACGCGATCGTTTCTCCGCTGGCGAAACCTGTCGTCGATGGAATGAGATCCAGAGAGACGCAAGTCTTTGGAGAAGGAGAAGTATTACCATCCATGGCGAACAATGTAATGAGATAGAAGTATTACGGCAATACGGACACCATATGAAAAAGTTTTCAATATATCTCGGCGGTTTCATATTTCGGCAACAAGTTATAAACCACCTCATTCAATCAATGATCCATCTCATGAAATCACAACTAACAGAATTCACTTTATGCGGAAGATACTGTGACATAAAACTTAACAGCATCATGTTCTATCAGCTTCTGAATGCATTTATGGATTCACAGAAAGTTCTAGAAAAACTAACTTTAAATGGTATCGGTATAAAACTACTAAGTGAAGCCGACCAACTTATAAGGATTCTCGTCAGAAACAACCACAGGTCTCTTAGAAACCTCGAAATATTTGGATTAATTGACTCTTCTGCTGCTTCTACAGAAATTCCTTTTCCCTCTGCTATGGGACAACTCAGCACTCTAGGGAAGTTGACAAATTTGAGAATAACGTACAATTACCTGAATCGGGATGTTTTACAGAGAATTCTCACTCACTGTCCTTCTCTCATTCTCATAAGATTGATGCTGCGTATAGATGCACAAGAATCAGCTGATATTGAACCTCTTGCCTATGATAGCAGCAGCAGCCCATGGAGAATGGCCAACCCTGACCTCTCAGTTCATATGTTTTTGACTTTCAGTGGCATAGTTAACTTCCAATCAGTTATTCGATTGATAAAAGGGCGCCCTCCTCTGACAACGTTGATATTGAATGTTCAAATGGAAACAGTCGAGGATGTATCGAGTCTATTGCGATATCTGCGGTATAGTTTCTGGACCTGTCTAGAAGATTGGATATGGTGGTGCTGGGCGAGACAGATTGGAGATGGAGAAACAATCAGAGCAGACTTCGTTTCTCTGGTCAGAGATTGTAGGAAGTTAAGAAGCATAGAAGTTATTGGACCAATAAGCCCTTTACAAATACAAGTTATATCGGATATTTGCGATCTTAAGTTTAATAAACAATGTATCCCCGAACTAAAGAAGTGCCACATCGATTGCCAAGTTACAGATAATGGAGTTGCATTAGGTGTACTAACTGGTCAGTGGAAGGACAAGATCAAAGTGTATGATTACGTGAAGTACTGTAAGGTGATAATTATTATTTAATGATGGATTTGTTCTAAGAAGGTTAAGAAGCTGGGAGGAGTTGAAAGTAGCTTGTCTTTGGATAACTATAAAATTCGACTTTATATAATAACATACAAACATATTTGAGATCATTGAGGGTTCAAATATTACTGAAATTTATTTAAAGTAATAATATGTACCAAAATTATCCTTTTAAGTATATCCATCCCATCTGAATCGAATGTATTGGTGATTCCAAATCTAAAAACAGTTTTTACATATCTTGTTTCGTTCACGAGATATCATGTGTGAAGTACAGGTAGTCTCTAATGTCGCGATATAAATATAAATCGCAAAATTGTATTTTCCCTTGAATGATTTTTTCGCAATGATTGTGTCTTGTTAGCGGATCCATTCCGCTCAGCAATTCCAACCCACAAAGTGTGGGGGGAGCCGATTTACCAAGTTGGCCATCAAGGTATCCAATAGGGCATACCAGCAAAGGTATGATTCAATAGGGCTAGCCTGGCAGTGGACTAACAATCTACCTCGGTGGGCAGAGTCTAGCAGAAGCCATAGGGAGGCAGGTTTATGGCATGATAAGGCAGCCAATGGGAGGGCTGCATGTGGCATCTTAGAGTGTATCGATCACAGGTCACTAAAACGTATTAGCATGTAGGTAGGCAATGTATTTACCCCTTTATATTAATGATCACATGTATTGTGCAATCAGTTGGCATTTATTCAGTGTAGTAGAGGAGAAATAGTTTTCCTCCACTATGCTGTGCTATCATCACTACCGGTACACCATATTCATCAGTCAGTCAATTAATAGTAAAGTTCACCAAACAAACTCTTTTATTTCACTGGCCTACGGCCAAGTCAGTCAGTCCAACCACCAGTCAGCCATTGCATTAGCCAGCACGCACATAGGGAACATCACCAAAGTCAAATGGCCGGGATCTCAGGCCAACTGGGATCCTGTCCTAGTGGAAAACTATGCTGAACAGTGAAAACATCACCGGAGATGACAATATGTTGACGACAAGATCACCGATGACGCGACGACGATGAGCAAACTTGGGATGCCCTAAAGTTCGGGAGGCGAGAGAACACAGTGAGATGGGCTTAAATATTCGGGAGGCTGCGACCCAGCAGTACCAGCCCGCTACACCAGATCTGTCACATGGGCTGCAGGTCAGTTGAGGACGAGGAACGCGGATTGGTACAGGGGGAGGAGCTCGAGTCGAAACGAGATGACGGCGAGAGTACTACAGGACCACCGGCCAACAGGGTGTTACAAGTGGTGTGCGGCCTGACGGAATGACGATGGGTTGGGTGATTGTACGAGGCTGTTCGCGCTTTCAGACCTTTAGCAGTTTAACCTGCCAATTTTAAATGTCCTTTTGATTATGAATCGACTTTAGCCCTTACCAATTACCTGGTGTACTGAAGTTACATCCGCCGAAGCCAGCCCGTGCGCGGCGTATAGAATTCTGAGATGAATCGAATTCTCAGAATAACGATAACCATAATGCATTGCACTAGTTTCCTCAGGAAGGTCTCTACTGGCATAACTGGGAAAATTGCTCTGATTGGCTGAATAAGCCTGAACAAAGAAACCTCCACGTACACAAAGAATCAGCTGACAGATTTCGTCATCTTGGTTCTAATTTCTTTCCAACGCTTAGTTGAACAATTTTAGGGCTATTTTAGAGTATTCTGCGCATTGCGTGAAAATGACTTGTTATGTCCGCAAAAGCTTTTACACCGCTCCCAGAAAATGGGATTTAAGTCTATAAAATATAAAAAATCACAGTTTCTAAAATACAAAAATACTCTAAACTATTAGTCCTTCTTTCGTGAACGGCGTTTACGAAGTTTTTTGAGACTAGTAAGAGTCTTTTTCTCTTTGGGGCGAGCCACTTTACTAGGAGGGCTATAACTCCGGGGTGAAGGGTGCAATACGATTGCATCAGAAGGTTTTGGATTACGGTCGGTGTATCCGCCGGTCGAGGTACCCGGTTGATCGATGTCAACATCGGTGGAATGAGGGAGAACAACCTTTAGAGCTCGTTTCAGGATGGCAGCTCTTACCGGTCCTTGATGGGTCGTTTGTACGACAGCGGTAGGTTGACTGTGTGTAGTGAGAAATTTCCGCGGTTTAATTGTTCTCTCTAATTCGCGTTCTCTGGCTTTATATTCATAGGGTCGTCTATGAATTTCTTGTAATTCAGGATGCAAGTTTATGAACAAGTCGCCGTATTCCTGATCTTGATGAATGAAGTTGATCAAGTTATAGGAATTCAGGTTATTGGGATTAATATTCCTAAGATATTTGCAAACATATTTAGATGAAATATTCTTGCCAACACGCTTCATCAGTTCGTAACTGGGAATGCGAGAATTTTGTTCGATGGATGCAAAGAGGTATGGGTGAAATGCATAGATTCCTTCATACGCATGTTCTGGATAGTATCGGTGACGTGATTCTGATGTAGCGCAGGGTAACTATTTCGTCTATGCTCTCCAGATCTCGGTTGAAAGTGCAATCAAAACTTGCGTGTCCTTTGAACTGACAATGGTGACATTGAGTCATAAATTAGGGGCAGACGGCGAAGATGTGTAGATTGTTGAGTCTACAATACGCACAATAAATCTCCATAATAGGTTGATCTTTAAAGTAGGAGCAGGGTTCGCTGGAGTCCACCGGGGTAAAGTGGTCTCGTGATGCACATAATCGGCAATGTTTCCTAGAAATGTAATTGGCATGCCGATAATCATATGCCATGAGACATTGTGGACCCTGATACCATTCCAACACATAATCATTGTCGCTACTCCTGGGGGGTGTGGGTTGAATGTCTTCGGATTCCAAACAAATTGGTTCTACTTCCACTTGCATAGCTGAGATAGGTACAGCTGTTTCCTCAAGTGAACCCACTGTTTGAACTTCCACAATAGAATAACCTGTGGGGATTCGGGGTCTTTGTATGACAGATGAATGTAGGTTCTGTATACAAACGTCCTTAAAAATGGCAAATCCAGCGTTGTCCAACTTCTCAGCTGCTGAATCTCTTAAGCTGAGCTTGGTCAAAGCGTGGTCATTGAACTGACTATCAACGTTGCGGAACGGAGTCAGAAAGTGCCTAAAGCATTCGAATCGGATGAATTTATTGTGTTCATCTAGCTTGGTGAGTTAGGTTCCAAGCACTAAGGGATGAGCGCGTATAGTGCGACTGCACACATCGGCTAGCCAACCGGCAAGTGCGGCATTCTCGAAGATAGTGTATATAGCTAATGAGGGACGGAGTGGAACACTCATAAAGCTATAGAAGACTCCAGGTGCAGTTAATGGTCTGTCAAAATATAATCGAGAATAATGGTCTCCATATATTTGTTGATAACTGACAGGATTTCCAACAATGAAATTCCATCCGTATTCTTGGAAGGCAAGATGTCTGATAGAGATTCTTTGTACTTTATTGATTCCGCTTGATGTATTGGCATACATGGTTCGGAAGAAACCTCGGCCTTCTGCCCAGGGTGCAATCAGCTGGGTGTCTACGAAAGGATAGGGGATATTCTCCATGTTTCTGAAGTCATTTTGGAGATCTCCATAAACAGCTGAGCCAATTTTAAGGATTCTCTCGTCAAACAGCATCTCGAGCACTGGCTGGGGTAGCATAGATCCATCTATACCCATGGCCAGTTTGCGCTCGGTATCGGAAACATAACGCTGCGCGAGTTCGAATTGTCCATGTCGGAGTTTCTTTTGTATCTCTGTAAGAGTCTCAAAAGAATAATCGATCACGTCGGAACACGCTCGAGTAAATACATGGGTAGAACCAGCTAGTCCTTGTATGTGTATCATTCGTGTAGTTCCCAGTTCTCCAACCGGAACGCTACCTTCGATATCATAAGTGACAACTCCATACATTTCGATAACGTTAAGAGCTACTTTTGTCTAATCAATCGTAGGTTCCTTTTCTGATCTTTTGCCGAATAGCGTCTAGCGCATTTCGTACAACGCTTTCCTCCACCTCGGTGACAGGTTGTATCGGAGTTAAACCGGGACGATTATACGGGTTGAACGGAGATATTAGATGTCCATGTCCCAATCCGGCTAGGAAGGATGGGCGAATATCTAGAGAGCCCACAACCGGAGTGCCACCGACTAATTGTTTAGGTAACACTAGATCTTTGAACAATGAGTACAACTCAGGAGGGTCCGTCATACTATTAGGATCAAGAGTCTGAGGTCGCACCAGGGAATGAGGAGGTCTGACCGAGTATTCCGGAACTCTGATCATAGGTTTATTTAAGGATCGTTTGAGTCGAGTGAGCGTAGGTGATACGTTGAATAAGTTTTGCTCAAAACTCCCATAAGTATAGCGAGTAAAACTGTGTTTAGCGCAACGTCTCCGCGGATTTTTATGTCTTTCTGTTTGTTGATTGGGTCTAGGGCATTCATCGCAGTAATACCAAAGACGCACGTCTTGTAGGGAAAATGCAGGTGATCTTTCTCCAGTTTTACAATATTCCTCCATCCATTCGAAGCTATCCGGTACAACAGGTATCGGTCGATCGGCGGTAAGATACATCATAGTAAAATAGAGTCGTTTGAGTTCTACCATAGGGTTATGATGTATACCTTGAGGATATCGAGTTTCTAGATTTTGTTGACTAGCCACATTGAGATAAGTTTCTCTCAAGAATTCTAAATATTCGTTGAAGTCACTACGTTTATACGGTTCTTCAACATCTTCTCTTTCGATCCGGTTTCAAATAGAATTTTCATGTTCAATTCTCAGTTTATCATTCCGATTCTGCTGGGCATGATATTTAAATAGAATCATTTCCCTTTCGGTGTCTACACTTTCGGTATCATGTAAATCGATATGATGACCAGTAGTTAAGAAGTCCATATACATACCATTACGATGCGTATAGCGAGCGGTGAATTTCCAATAGTCCAATTCACGCTTGAGCTGTTCCTTTGACATTGGTGGTTCGATATAATGGCCATCATCTTCCGTCGTATGTTGACTAGCATCGCCGCTTATCAAACTATCAATAAACGCTTGCAGTGGTAGGGTATATCGCTCCCTGATACCAAGAGCATCTTCTATCAACTCAGTCATAGCTGCTATATGAGTTTATCGATATTAGAGTTAATAATAATCAGGCTAGTGGTCGTCGCTGCCTCCCCCTCTATGCCCCCAGACAGCATGAGATCCTCAGCGCTGATGTACTGTCGTTGCTGTGCCTCTCGCCAACGTAGTAGCTACACAACGACAACAATAACCAGCGCGAGTCACCCCACTGTCCGTCCCAAGGGCTTGGACATACTGGAGGTACTTGCTACAGATGCAGAGTAACTTTCACAACTGCGACTCGCTACTGTAAACACACTTTAGTAGTAACATTCACCTATAAATACACAAATTCCACATTCCTGCCACAATTTGTACAAATTAGGGCCATTTGTCCGTTAGTCAAAGGCCTTCCAGAATGCCACATTATTATTATGTATCCCTAGATACTAGCAAGGTGATATTTATTCCGCATGATATTCAATGGGGCAAGCTTTCTATTGTTATTTTAACTCACTTCTAATTCTAGCGTGGTTGTTACTATGGTGACATTATGCAAAGCTAGCGGTAGAATTAGGGTATTTCTCATGCATACAGATCTGGGATGCTATTTAATAGTGATTCTTTAATTGTCAATATTCCCCTTATACATGATTTTATGAATTTTATCGTCTATTGACTGTACACTGGAGATTCTCTCACACTGATATACTTAATAGGGTGAATCTCCGCTCCCATGATCTATTAATTAATGGAATTTTGGGAATGTTTATAAATTGTATAAAATGACAATTTATCAAATTCATGAGAGGATATGAATTTAAAATTTATTCCCATGAATTTTATTATTTGATATTAAAATAGACACAATTTTATTCTAGAACATGTCTGGGAACTAGGATCCTTAATTCCAGAAATTTGTCTTTTAAGAGTATCAGTAAGTACTACGATATCTCAATCGACTAGAATTTTAGAGGATCTAAAATTTTAACATACTCAATTTATATTTTTCTCTATTTTAACATTTGTTATAACAAACGTTGTAAATATTTATTAAATATTTAATATTTAGGATGGGCACCTATTTATTCCAGAACATGTCTGGGGATGTTAACCACTGATTCTAGAATTTTGTCTTTCAAGTATATCGGTGGGTGCCGCGATATCTTAATCAACTAGAATTTCAGATGGTCAAATGGTTTAACAGATTTATTTGAAGATTGATTAACAGATTTGTTTAACAAATATTTTGTGCTTCAATCGCTACTGTTAAATGGACATCATTCTACTATACGTATTATTTAAGATACGGTATGAGAGCAATATTGCAAGAAGCAATGTCAGTGAGAAGAGGCAAGTCGTTTCCAAGGTCTACCCAGAGCTTGGTTTAGCCGAGACACGAGGATCTGAACTTTGCATTCCTAATACTCTACTTAGCAATAATACTTAAGTATAGTAGGGGCGGGATATTGTACTTTAATAAGTACTGACATTTCATCTTACTGTAGTCACGTATTTATAGTATGATACGGACAGTAAGGAAAGAGAAAATGAATTATTTTTCACCGTTAAACGAAATATATTATACTAAGTAATTAAGTAATAAAACACGAATATATTGCACTAATCTACTGAATAATCGTTAAAATATTATTCTACTAAATAAAATTAAAGAAAACGATTATAATAATAAAAATTATATAGTAATACATACATAAATATAAAAATAAAATAATGTGGTCACACACCCACTCCGAACGTTATTACATTGGGGAGACCCTAGATGTTTGTTGGATTAGGGAGGTGGTCGTGGGAAGAGTCTCTTGCCTTCCATAGTTACCGGACAACTCTCAATCTCTTTCCAGTAAACATAAATGACCAACCGGGCGATTAATTTGTTGCGTTTCGAACACAATTCCAGGTTTCTTAAAGTTATGTCGCATGACGACGAGTTCTACCGATCGCACTAAACTATCATCGGATATATGAGTCTCGATGATACGACCTGTCTGGCACGGGGAAGATCTGATTCCACGATAAGGACCATGTCTCCGGCGCTGATGTTTTCTTTCTGCGCAAACCACTTTGTTCGAAGTTGTAGCGTAGGAAGATAATGTTTTTCGAAATGGTCAGCGAAACGACGGGATAATAACTGCATAAGTTGCCAAGTTTGTCGGCAGTATTCGTCTCCGTCTGTTATTTCCGATTGCGGGAGCATAGCTACAGGTTTCTTTAGTAGGAAATGCGCGGGTGTTAGCGCTTCTAGGGTATCGGGACTAGATGAGACTGGCATAAGCGGTCTCCCGTTGAGATAGGCGGCGATTTCTTCCATTAACGTCCGCAAAAGTTCGTCGGTGAGATACGCGCGGTATGGCACTATAAAGTGAAATGCGGTCTTTATGCTTCGTATGAGTCTCTCCCAACTTCCTCTCCACCGAGGGGCGTCGGTGGCGTTGAAGGTCCAGCTAGATGCTGTTACTCTTAGCTGATCGTCCACCTGTCTTTGGTTCAAATCCTTTACATAATCTTTGATCTCGTTATTGGCGCCAATGAAATTTGTTCCTCTGACAGATCTCATAGTGTTGCTAGTCCCAAAACGAGCGATTTGTCGGCGTAAACTCAGTATGAAGCTGTTGGTAGATAGATCGTTCACCATATCTAGATGGATCGCTCTACAATTCATACAGACAAAGATGACGCACCATCGCTTGACTATAGTCCTAGCTCGATATACTTCAATAGGGCCAAATAAATCCACACCAGTATTAGTAAAGGGTGGTTCATAACAGCTTACTCGTTCCCTAGGTAATTCTGCCTCTTGCTGTGTTAAAGGCCTACTAAATGCTTTCCTACAGGGTATACAGTTCCTAAGAACTTGGTTTAGAGCTCTACGGGGCTTGTAGAAATAATAGCGAGTTCGAATTTCGCTAAGAACTCGTTCTCTACCAGCATGGTAAAGCTTACTGTGAACATCTACAATCATCTTGATTTGTATTTCAAGATTTCTAATGAGTATGGGAAACTTAGTGTCAAAGGACAATGGAGCATTGGTTAATCTCCCTCCGACACGTATCAACCCATCTATCATTGTGCTAGAGAAACGACCCCTAAGCGCATCTGTGGATTTCTCAACAACAGGAAATACTTATCGGAATCCTCGTAACATTGCAGGAGTCTCAGTATCTGTTTATTGGTATCATCATGTTCTTGGTAACTGATCTTCTCAGTCAGAAACCTGTCAGACACTCTATAAGTGGGAAGGTCTTTAGTAGCATGGACCTTTTCAGCTACTACTGGAGCGGTACCATTAGCGATCTTCGTCCTGGAATAGTCATGATGGAAACATCTTTTCAGATACACAATGGCCTTGCAGAGCTGATTCCAGGAGCTATAATGATCTATCGCTCTTTGTAGGAGAGGAGAGAGTCCTTGCGAGACGTCTGGTGTTCTAGATTTCCAGTCTCTTTCCTTGATTTCTATAACGGATTTATTTATAGCTCGGGTATCATCCACGGGTGAGTTTTAGATCTACAGTGGTGTCACTGGCGGTGTGTAGTACAGACAGATCCAGCGCTGGTTTAAACAGCTTTGATTTACTCATCCGGGTTTTCGGTTTGACTTTCTCCGCTCCCTTGGCTTGTCTGATCTCCGCCGTGGTGAGATGAGGGGGCCATTCCTCCTCTTCTTTACCTAGGAAGTCGGGTCCACCTAACCAGTCTGGAGTATCTATCAATTCTTGAGGAGTTGCTCCTCTGGAAGCGATGTCAGCTGGATTAATCGTCCCAGGGCAATTTGATTTTGATTTGATTTGGTCTCCATTGATCTATATTAGAGCGACTGAGTATATGTATATCGTCGTTATCTGAGGAGTATGGGGTTTCCTCAGCTGGGATTCCTTCTTCACGTATGTCTTCCTCCCACTTATTGACCTGATGGACTTGTTCGCTCGGGAGTCTTTCTTGTAAAGTCCTGTGGGAAGGACCAGTGAAGTACCAACCTACTCTTGTTCTTCCCGCGTAAGTCTGGAGTGGTCGCGGTCGAGCAGGCTGTTTTTCTATTGTCTCAAGCACCTCGTGCGCATTTTGGCCGAGTAATATTTGTACCCCTGGATATTCGGAACTGAATCTAGGTATGTTGTATTGCTGGGCAAAATGATCTTCATCCCAGTTGTAAGGCTCCACTTGGCTAGTAGCAAATTTCTTTATCGCCACCATCTTAACTGACCTTACACTATTTTCTCCTAGTTCATCCTGGGGAGTGGACAACGAACCCATGTAATAATTGGTGGATACTGTGGATTTCCAAACCTGCATAATTCCAGAAAGGTTCAGTTTGGTTCGGAACTTTGGTTGACCAGCAAAGATATCTTCGGCTAGGTCTTTGTCTATAAAAGTGCCTGTAATGCCGGAGTCAAGGAGGGCGTTCACTATTAAGCTCTTCCCTATCCCATGGACCCTCAGTTGCACTACGGGAAACTCTCGGATACCGACAGATGATGTTGGCGCTTTACCAGAGAGCTGTCGATCTGGAATAGACAGTCGGGGTTCTTCTCACTCCGTTTCAGTCTCATACGTAAGTGCTCGATACACAGTTGTGTTGATCATATAACAGGATTCATTTTCGTCTGAAAATTCATCAGTGTAGAATCCTTCCATCTCCGAACTCTGGTCAGTGTCGTTCACATCACTGAATTGGACATGTAGTTCGGGCTCACTTACCTGACTCGTCCGGGTCCTATCGAATTCGGTTTGCAGCAAAATATGATGTTTCGCGCCGCACTTAGCACACCTCGCTTCTGAGTAACAGGTTCTTCGTTGATGTCCTCGTCTGAGGCAGTTATAGCACAACCGTTTATCCCACATGACATCACGTCTATCCTTCAATGTTTTCCTTAAGAATTCTTCACACCCACTCAAGCGATGCAGCCCGTCGCATAATACACACTTAGGTTTGATGTTACTTACCTTAACCTGCGTCGTATTGTGGATTCTAGCTCTTTCTTCAGGCTTTCTTCCATGAATTCTCTTAGGAGACGTAGGGGGAGTTGTTACCTGTTCTCTCTTGTCACTGGTTCGAGACTTAGATTTACTTACGTCTTTTATAACTTTGTTTACATAATAAGATCTTTCGGTGTCCTTGCCACTATCTTCGTCATAAGACGTCGTCTGACTCCCACAATCCGTATAACACACTGGTGTTACCTAGTAACCTCCTAGTAACGGGTTTCTCACTTACCTTACTTTCCGGAGTCTTCTCTCTAGACTGTTTTAGGAGTTGTAATCTTACCTCTCTGTTTAAGAATGACAGAAGGTCCGCCATGGTTGGATCTCTATGTTGTTGGTCCATCAAAGAGAGAACCTTTTTGTCCCAGCGAGTACCTACTCCACCCTTTGGCAAAGTTGATGCTACGGCTCCAACAACCAGAGAACTCTGGTATTCCTGAGACTTACCTAACCAGTCTAGCTGTCTACAGATCTCCTGAATCTCATCGGAAAACTCTATAATCCCGCTGCTAAGAAACTTTCGGGGCGCTACTAATTTTGCATACAAATACCTAGCTATGTTAGTCCTGTTACCATACCTGATGTTTAATGTATCCAAAACTTGTCTCAATCCGTCCGGATGTCCAATAAACTTTAACGCCATTAACTTGGGAGGTCCTTCCAAGCACTCGATGAGGAATCGTAGTTTCTCTCCGTTGGATATTACGGAGTTCTGTATGTTATCTTTGTAATATTCATTAAAAGGTAACCACTTCATCTCATCCCCATTGAACTTGACTTCCTCTCCCACCTTTACCGCTTGACGGGCTTCCATTCTAGCCATCTGACGTGTAAAACTTTCTTGAGCCATCGTATTATTTATATCGAATTATCGGTATATAAATTTCTCGGATTATTGTCAGATCTGTATGGAATATCATTATCAACAGGTTTATTAATACCATTAATAGGGTTTACTATTGGAGTTTCTACTTCGCTAGCAGTATAGATGCGTGTAGGCTCCACACCTTGCGCATGAAATACTTCAGACCTCACGGGCTGACACATTGTTGCAGGGGGTGGTGGTATACCCATTTGTATATTTACTAATTTATCGTGCTCTAGAGCGATATTTTGGTGTACTTCTTGCAGCTCTAACCTACTCTCCCTTACTGTTCCCTTTAACAATTGAACAGTCCCTTCCAATTCTCGGACTTGTTTGGAAGACTCAATTTTATTATCCTTGAGCTATCCGAGCAACTGCTCCATCCCCCGTCGTCCCTCATCCATCCACTCAACCGCGGAGGTGGGAGTCGCCAACGTAGTAGCTGGATGGCACATCGGGAGGATGGGAGACAATTTGTTTATAATGTCTTGCTCGGCGTCCAGGACTGTTTGGGATTTTCTTTCAGCTTCTGACGCTGCCGCTGCTGCTGCCGCTTTTCTTTCAGCTTCTGCCGCTGCCGCTGCCGCTTTTCTTTCAGCTTCTGCCGCTGCCGCCGCTGCTGCTACCTTTCGGTCTTCTATTTGCCTTTTCTTTATTTGTTCTTCTTGGTCCATTGTGATGAGAATGCTTTCATCAAATTTAGCCTGCTCCGCAGCTAATATTTCCGCATCTAAAGAGTCCAGCACGAATTTGGCTCCCTCACTATTGGGATGAAGTCCAGCTAGACATCTCCTTAGCTCTTTGTCACCTATAAATCGTTGATAATCCGACAGATAGATGTCAATGGCATCCTTCTTCTGAGGTTTTTCGGATACCGCCTCGCCTTCCACATGAGAAAAGGTTGCATCTGTTGATTCTCAGTGGGTTATGCGTTCAGTTAGCTGAACCCTCCATTGTGTTGTTCCCTGGACTTTAACATTCACTCGTTGGAACCAAGTCTTTACAGACACTTGCAACGACGTGTCTTGACTTCTCTTCGAGGCCTCTTCAAAGGCTGAAAGGATTAACCTGATCCTCAAGATACGTTCTCTCACTTGGTAAAGCATCTCTCCCTGCTCTTGGGGTCCTTGTGTTGTTGAAATAATAGTATTTCTATTCTTTCCAAGGAGTTGAAGAATCCCTGGACATATCCTGCTGCTGACCTCTTCCATACAGCGGGATCTCGGGTGTCCCTTACTACCCCCATTTGGTATAAGTCTTCCCAGGCAGCTTCCGATAAGTTAAACGGGAGTCCAGGTACGGGGAAGTTCCATTGTGTCTCTACAATAGACCTTAGTTCTTCCATCGGATATCCTGCATAACGGTCCCTGGTCGATCTCTTATTCCTCATCCAATCCGCTTGATGTTCTTCTACAGCGATAAGTACTCTAGTGAGTACGGCTCCAGGAAGAATTAGAAGTGGATCTGGATAAACCGCTTCTTCCATCCTTGTTCCGATCTCGGGCGTTAACTCATCGGTGTCGGAACTAGAGTTACTACGCAGTTGAGAAATAAGTTCTCGGTTCGGGTGCTGTTGTTGTTTGGCAGCCGTCTCCTGGTCTCGCTTAACTTGAGCCCTAGTGCCTATAATAGACCTATGGTGCTTTACTAGCCTAGGGTCCGATACCACTACTGTAGCGATAAACTTTCTTACAGTAGGAGGGGACTTAGACTTCGGTCTGAGATGTTCTATACTTTGATCTGGGTCACAGATCGTTCTTTCTAAGAGACTATCTGACAGTGTTTGCTTTGTGTCAGACATAATTTATTTTACAGTTGAATGCCTACTACTATAATAACAGTTAAAGCAAGTCTAGGGGAAATCAGTATCACCTGTCAGTCTAGTAGTTACCGATATCGCTACTCAATGTAACGTGGTATATATTTAATATTAGAATACCGGTATACACCTATAGTATATATATATCAGTATTATTACAGACTAGGATCAGTCACAGAATACCGGTATATAAGTTTAGCCTAATTTATATAAATATAATAAGCTTACCGTAAACACCGGTAATGTCAATAATTTAATAATAACTGATTATCCAAATTTTAGGGATTACTTCCCTTTACTTTATTACTGATATTAAGCAGTAGTTCAACTGATATTAAGACCTAATTGATGTATAACAGGCCTATTATTTTATAAATCTGATTGAGTTGATTTATAAATATATATATATATATACCCGTAATGGGTTTTGACAATATTTGAAATAAATGTTATTATTTCTAAGTAAGAAGTCACTACACAGAAGCTGAACGCTCTCAGTGGAGTGCTATATTGTTAGACACTAATACTGATAATTCTACTTAACTAAGTTACTTATCACTACAAATTACTTACGTAACGGGTTGAGATTACACAATCTCTAAATAAACAGTAAACAAGTTACACGTACAATTTTTTAGGGTAATTTAACAAGAAATTTATGAATAAGCCTAACCAGCCTAACCCTAACAGGGCCTAACTTAGAATTTCTGGTTCTTACAAACTGACAGGAAATTACGGTATTTGAAACCAATAAAGTAGTAGTAAGTACGTTGCGTTGTCCAGATAAGGAAATGCCACCATCTGACGGCTTATAGTCTTAAACTATAAGCACTACGTTATGTAACCGGAGTGTCCTATACCTAGAGGTTAATTATCGAAGCCAACCAGAGCTAACGGACCTATTAACCACGTTACAACACAAATATACTGCCTACACATTAAGTTACTTTCAGGAAAGCACTGTACTCTAAACCCTAAATTAGGTACAAGTACTTATATAACATATAACTAGCAGTTAGATATACATGAACAGCCAAAAGAACCACGGTATCTGCTGGAGTGACCAGAGCACAAAATCACCAGTCTTTACCTACGCCGAGCAGCCCTGAAGTAGTACCGGGGTTAATTTAACTATAACGGTATGCATAACAAGCACAATTACTGTAAGGAATAAACTTGGGGAGTTGTAGGTTGCAAATACTTGCATAAACTCTGAATAATAAATATTACAAATTAATAATATTTAAAATTAATATAATATATATTATTAAATATATAATCTCTGACAACTATATTTACTTTCGGGAAATATTAACAGTTCCTTTAGGACGTGGCGCTTTAAGTATAAAAACAGAGTTATGACTTATACTAATCACAACTAGATGGCCACAGAGTTTCGTAAATAGCGCATTCTTTAGGAGATGCTTTATTAACCTTCACACGAATTCACACTACTTCACACTAATTTACACTAATTCACACTAATTTGCCGACTGTCACTGATTTTGATCATATATAAGGAGGATTGCAACTGACACACGTAGGAATTATGAAATAGCATTTAATTCACATAAAAACCACTATAATTTAAGTCGCAGTTGCTACCGGCAGACTCTTTCTCCGCTTACCTCAGTAATCAAGAAGATTGAGGGGGTTTATGATTATTTATCGGTATTCTCCAAATATAACATCCATTAAAATAAACAACAATTAACACAATATAAAACAGCAGTAAAACAGTGCGGTGAACAGTCAGTATGTGTTCATGAAGTTCAGTTTGGTCGTATTGAGATGTGAGATGAGTGATTCAGTCCATGTTCAGTTAATAGATTTACGTTCTTATAACTAAGGCCATCAGATGTTCTTGGGCCAAAGTCTGAAACGACCGTACTTGGTACAGAATTCTGAGATGAATCTAATTCTCAGAATAACGATAACCATAATGCATTGCGCTAGTTTCCTAAGGTAGGTCTCTACTGGCATAACTGGGAAGATTGCTCTGATTGGCTGAATAAGCCTGAACAAAGAAACCTCCACGTACACAAAGAATCAGCTGACAGATTTCGTCATCTTGGTTCTAATTTCTTTCCGATGCGTAGTTGAACAATTTTAGGGCTATTTTAGAGTATTCTGCGCATTGCGTGAAAATGACTTGTTATGTCCGCAAAAGCTTTTACAGAGGCCAGACAAGGAAGGACAACCAGGAGGTCCAAGACGAGGACATGACAGAGAGTCAGTGGTTAACCAGGGGCTATAATAATATTAATAATAATAATCTCTTTTATTCCCATAAAAACTGCAATAATTATTACAGCATTAATGCAGCATTAATGCTGATAATTGACATGGGTATAAGCATCAGTAGTCATTCTACTATTTATTATAATTAAATAATTTACCTACAATAGTATACAGTAATATATTTATCTACAGCTTGCTGTAATAAACACCGAAACAGTCAACCCATTTGTATTTTACATGTTATATTATGTAATGTATTATGTAATATAACAATGTAGATGTAATGTCACTTCTTCTCTGGAATACTGTGTTTGTGTTGTTTCTGATAATTTACATTTAAAGATGGGTAAACTTTTTGATTTTCTAGTTTCTTTAGGCAATTTATTCCAGAGTTTGATTAATTTACTTGTTAGGCTATTATAACCATAATTATATGCTCATATTCGCTCATATAACGCTATTCCATATTCTCATGGAGGTTGCATCCTCGCCACTCAACCTCACCATATTCTCTCATTCTCCTTAGGTTCCCACAGTCTCACATATGAGAGCTTTATACGTAATAAATGGGATCCGTTCATTGCCTCGTCCTCATGTTTCAATCAGTAAGTCCCCCATCCCACTAGCTAGTTGAGAAAGGTTATATCTGACTTCCATAGTGCATACTTAATATTTTTGTTATATATTGACTATATCTAGCGATCTAAATTTTACTTATTGCTCTGGTTGATTGAACTACGTAAATTAATTAGACTGGGTTAGTGTAAAAATATAAATCTATTAACCTGATGGTGCCTTCTAGGCACATTGCCCCTCCATTGTTCGTCTGAGTTTTAATTGTCCTCTCCAGTCCCCTCTGGGAACCTTCCTCCTGTCATTGTCTTGCCTCGGGCACTTTTTATCCTCTCTACAATTCTTGTAAAAGCTTCTGTGGGATATAACTGGCCCCTTTTGCTTCGCAATCCAGTTTCCCCCCAGGCGCTGGAATACTCTAAAAAGGTTCTCTAACTGTATATATATTCCCCTCGCCCGCAAGGTACCGTTACAGGTGTTTTAACGGACATAAAAGTCATTCTGCTATATACGTGTTTTGGCGGACATGGTAAGGCAAAAAACCTGC
>JAUCBJ010005679.1:0-32506 GCA_032718475.1 Nemertoderma westbladi | reverse complement strand
ACTGCCTCTTGGTCCCGTTTTACCTGTGCCCGAGTGCCTATGATGGACCTATGGTGGACTAGCCTGGGTTTGATACTACTGGAGGGATGACCTTTTTTACAGTAGGAGGTGAGCCGAACTCCTTTCTTATTCGCTCCACACTCCTATCTGAATCACAGATA
Organism: Nemertoderma westbladi; assembly: GCA_032718475.1. NCBI lineage: Eukaryota > Metazoa > Xenacoelomorpha > Nemertodermatida > Nemertodermatidae > Nemertoderma > Nemertoderma westbladi. Next base: position 32,345 of record JAUCBJ010005679.1, on the reverse strand, counting down.
GTTGTATCGATCAGACTGTCTGACAGGTTTTGCTGAGTGTCAGACATGTTTAGCTATACAGTTGAAGGCTTACTGCTATAGTTACAGTTAAAGCAAGTCTAGTAATTCAGTATGACCACTGGCCTAGTACCGGTAATTTATTGCAGTATATTAGAATACCGGTATGCACTTATAATATATATAAGTATTGTAAACTAGGTTTGTCACAGAGTACCGGTATATAAATTTAACACAGATATATATAAATATATAATAGGCCTATCTTGAATACCGGTATACAGCTTACACTTATAGTATATATAAGTATAATTATGAACTAGAATTAATTACAGAGTACCGGTATGATTTCAGCTCAAATTTATAGAAATAAATATAATAAGCCTATGGTAAGTACCGGTATGTCAATTATTTTTAGAATAATTGAATTCCTGAATATTTTAGGGTTACTTAGTTACTTTAACTTACTTTATTACCGTTATTTAAGCAGTAGTCCAACTGATAGTGAGACCTAGTTGTTGTATGGCAGGCCTACTATTTATAAATCGTTTGATTTGATTTATAATATTTATATACCCGTTTAAATGGGTTTTTTGTCAATATTTGAAATAAATGTTATTATTTCTGGGGGAGTCACTACACAGAAGCTGTGCGCTCTCAGTGAAGTGCTATTTATTTGACACTAAAACTGATAATTCTAATTTACCTAAGTTACTTAATACTACAAATTACTTACTATACTGGTGAGATTAATTCTCTAATTAAACACAACAAAATATTACGTACGAAATTTTTTAGGGTAATTTTACAGGAAGTCTACAAACCAGCCTAACAAAGGGTTAGAATTCTGGTTATTACAACGGACAGGGTACTACGGTATTTGAAATAATAAGTAGTAGTAAATATATTGTACTGTCCAGATAGGAAAATACCACCGCCTGACGACCTATAACCGTATCGCTATAGGTACTACGTTATGTATCACGGATTGTTCCTACCCAGAAGCTAATAGAGCTAACGAATGTGCCTATCAACCACTTTACAACACAAATATACTGCCTACACTAATTACTTCGGAAAGCACTGTACACTAAACCCTAAATTAGGTACAAGTACCGGTATAACAAATAATCAGTAGTTAAATATACTTGAACAGTTAAAAGAACCACGGCATCTGCTGGAGTGACTAGAGCACAAAGTCACCAGTCTTGTCCTACGCCAAGCAGCCCGTGTAGTACCGGGGTTAATTTAACTATAACGGTATGTATAACAAGCACAATTACTGTAGGAATAAACTTGGGGACATGAATGTTGCGAATAATCGCATAAACTCTGAATAATAAATATTACGCTACCCGTACAGAATACTCAAACAAAATACAAACTAAACGCTGGCAGACTACTATCAAGCCTAAACAAACTACAGTATGTGCAGATTCTGAAACTGTTAGTTAGTATGCGTTCTAGCACGGTAGTACGACTTATTCTTTAAGAGGGGATTGACCTTACCGCATATGGCTGCCCCAACTTACTAACGGCACTTTATCAGACCAACTCTACACACGCAGCAATCCCTTCAGGCCTAAGAATAGCTAGACAACAATCTAGCCTACAAAATATCTGAGTAATAACTATTACGGTACCTGAACAGACCACACAAACAAACACAGGCTAAAACACTGGCAGACTACAATCAAGCCTAAATAAACTACAGTATATGCAGATTCTGAAACTGTTAGTTAGTATGCGTTCTAACACGGTAGTACGACGTATTCTTTAAGAGGGGATTGACCTTACCGCATATGGCTGCCCCAACTTACTAACGGCACTTGATCAGACAAACTCTACACACGCCGTAATCTCTCCAAACTCAACACAGTCAGACAGCAGTTCAGCCTACAATTATTTGAACAATCTGAGCAGACTTGCACGTCTTCAGCTCAATATTAACTTACTAGGAAATAAAACCGACAGAAATAAGTAAGCTCCAAAAGAAACAAGGGGTGTACAGTCCCTAATCTCTTAAACAGCCTACCGGTATACAATAATCAAAATCGAATAATACTAAATGTACTTGTACAGCAGTACCGGTACCGGTGATGACAGTTAGGCCTACTGACCTACAGAAGTACCGGTTCAGTTTTACCAGTCACTACGGTGTTTTGCAACCTTATTGCCTACTGCAATAAAAGTATAAACTGTTACTGTTCGCGCTTTTGAAGACCTTTAGCAGTTTAACCTGCCAAAATTTATATGTCTTTTAGTTAATTAAAACACCTTTAGCATACGACAATATTTTATGCTAATACGCAAAACATTAGCCGAAGTCAGCCCATGCGCGATCATTCACCCGATGGATCTACACCCGGGAGGCTGAATTCGGATGCTTACATTTTATTATTGCAGTGTAAGGTTGCAGTGTAAACTTACTGTATTATTCGATAGATCGTTAATAATTAATTTCTGACAGATATTATTGGCTTTCGGGAAATATTAACAGTTCCTTTAGGACGTGGCGCTCTATCTATTTAAACAGAACTAAGACTTATACTAAACGCAACGATACTGCTTATGATTAAAGTATAAAGCGTATTCTTTAGGAAATACTTTGTTACCAATCACAATCATGCACACTATTCTGCCGACCGTCAGTATATTTGATCACACATAAAGAGAGCAGCAATTGACTCATGTAGGGTCTGCTAAATAACATTAGATTCAATACACACCACATTAATATAAATCGCAATTGTTATATATATCCCGTCTCTCTAACCTGTAGTGTATCAAGAAAATTGGGAATTTTGGGTGATTTATCCGTATTCTCCAAAGAGCAATATTTCCATCAACAAATAGATACAATTAATAACTGACAGTAAAATAACAGTACAAACAATATGATTAATGCAGTTAAATTAAGTGAGTTAGTTAAGATTCGTGAGTAGGTAACAGTTTATACTTTCGATAATTTAAGCAGTTTTACTAGAGTTCTTCCCAAAAAGCCGGTGTTATGGCGAAAAATGGGAACACAACAACAGAATCATATAAAATCATATAACTACTACCACTATACGAGTATACCAAATACCCTTATTCCCCGAAGCTCCCGTCCAACACAGAGGATGAGCAGTGAGATAGGAAATTCAGTTCAGTAGCTCTGGGATAGGTCGAAATCAACGCCCACTCAAATTCTATTGGCCGATACGGACAGCAAGGCTAAGGCAACCTCTCTAAGCTAGTTGGCCGATTAAACTGAGCCCAGATATCTCCGTACAGCACATCAGCCAATAAGCTGGTAGCTTGCACTATTTTAGTTATAAATCCCTTTGAGAGTATTCTAGCGACTGGGGGGGAACTGGCCAGCAAAGGCAAACGTATCAGTTATCCCACAAAAGCTTTTACACTACGCGTAGGCTACACTTACGCGGAAATGTCTTGATACACTTTTAACCTTTAAGCTTTAACTGTGAATATCTTTTTAAGTTCAATTTATCCTACAGAGATGGGATAAAAATAAAATTTGTTTGTAGGGATATTGGAGTAGGCCTACTGCACTTTTTGTGCTTAGTATGATGATGCTTTTTTAAACTGCTGTATCAAGTCTCCCTACAGCTGCATAGTCACATAATGGGGTGAATTAATTGATACAGATACAATTTTCAGCAATAACGGCCCTCCATTAATGAGTTTGGATCGTTATTATTGTTGTAGGCTGTGGCGGTAAGGTTCGGCACATCCAAATCCCCACCTACCAGGGATCGAACTCTATTTTTTCTTGATACCAATGGATAGGATTCCAAATTTGTAATAACTATTAATGTTGTTGAGAATTAGCTGAGATATGGGCGTTCAAAAAGTGCAGGTATTTGCATCCGTTACAGCCTGCAGGACAGGTAATTTATTATATTTACTGTAATATATACACAATATTCTGGAACATATTATTTATTTGAAGAATATTAATTACTTGATGCCATTTTACTATTGTCGTAACTCAAATCAAATCATTAATTCAATAAAACGCCCCAGAATAGTATTTATTACAGTACAAAGTTGAATGATTGAAGAGTAATAATCCCAATTTACTGAGGTAAATAATGCAAATCTTATTTACCGTTATCGCGCCATCGACAGAGCTGTAAATAATGCAAATTTTAATAAAACTACTGTTATTGCATAGTGACATCCTGACATCAGTAAAAAAGTAAGAGAAACTAAATTTTTCGTTTTAGAAATTTAATAATAACAACATTATTATTATTTATTGTTAATATTTAAGCAGGGGATGTGGTACCCCCTCAGGAGATTGTATTTTTAAAACAGCTCTAACACAGTGTGCTAGGTCTCAGTACCTCATGTTGTGTTCCACCAACGTGGGGAGCCTTCAGCTTAAGAGCATTACAAATTGAAATTTGATCAGATTAAAATTGGCAATAAATAAAATTTGAAGAAAACGTTTTTTAAGAAATGGTTGGAGTTTTTAGATCTTCAAAAACCTTTCAAATCAAATCAAATCCATATCAAATTTGGTTTAAAACGACGGCGGAATAGTAATTGGAAAAAATGTAATATCGATAAATGTAATTCCGAGATTAATTTCCTTTAAACTTTGAAACTTTATTTCAAATTTCCACCCGAAATTTTCATTATGGAGCTTTTCGGGATGGGTGATTTCATTTCTGACGTCACGTTTAAAGTTTGGTGTAATCTAGTCTGTTGTATGTCTGTCGGTATTTCTCTATGTCTGGTTTAATAAATTTTGACGCACAAACTGATAGTAGACGGAAAAACAGCGATAACTCGAGTAAAATAAGTAAAAAAAAAAGTAAATTTTCTTCGGCCGCTTGGCCAGGGATTACGCACAAAGTCTGACGACTTATTTCCAGTGCGGTCCCCCCAGAACTTTACTCCCCAGAGGAAACTCCAGTACTCATTTAGCTACCACTCAAGGATGCAAGGCAGAGATGCGCCCTGGCTGGTCCCTTTAAAGCATTCGTGCCGAAACGAAAACTGCCCTGGCCCATGTGAGGATCGAACCCACGACCTACAGGAGATGTGAATTCAATGCAACCACTACATCAAGGTGGAACCTTGGTGTAACCACACCTTGGCGAGACCAAAAAAAGATATCGTCTCGCCGTTTAAAGATTTAAAACCTCATTATATTTTACATCAAATAAAATAAAAAACTAAATATTTGAAATCACGCGTAGAATACTAACTGTAGGCCTATATATATATTTAATTTTTTTTTACTATTTATCAGTCATTAAATTATCATAAAATGCTATTATGGAAAATGAAATTGGAATTCTAGTTTACAGTCCAGTTTTCCACGGTAAACCATCCTGCCCAAATCTCATGCATCTCACTCCTAGTATGTAGCAGCGGTAATCTTTAAAAACAGCCGCCGCAGCAACTGTCCGAACAAGCACGGCGGCTATGTATCGCAATACTTAGCAACATAGCGCCTGCGACCATAGTAAAAACAAACATAGCGCTGTCTACGCCCAACGACGCAGCCACCAACTCTTGGTTGCAAGTGAGTCCCGAACCTGTATCTTTATTGTGTAGACATTGGAAATCGAGACTCATTACACGGGACACAATTCCGATAACAAAGGGCCAAACAAAACAACCAATCAACGCAGAGGTCAGGGTTAAACACCGTGGTCGTCGATTGTCACGTCCGGAAAGTATTCCAAGTACAGCGGCGGCAAGGAAAACCCCGCCACCCCATATTGGGGCGCCACCGAGACCAGAGGCTCTGCCCAGGGCGATCGTAACCCAACCGAGAACAATGTCAAACCCGGAACACACCGCCAAGATGGTAGACAGGCACGTCAGAGTGCAGCAGCATTCATCTTCTTCCGTTTGCGAGGTTGGGATATTCCGTTGTACATAGGGATAAAAGCAACATAAATAACTCCAGTCTTGTGAGCCCGAGGTCGGCTGGTTGACTGTATTGGGTGATTGAGTAGGAGGCTGTATCACTGTGAATTGTGTGCCACTTGAAGGGCCTGTGTATCGGTTGCAATAAGGGACCTTGCTGTCTGTGCCCGGACTGTCTGTGTAAATTTTAATTTTTTACATGCTTTCATATGATAATTTTGGAATTATGTACAATAAAAGGAAGGTTATTTGAGAATGTTTCAGACATTTTCCTAATAAATGCTGTCAGTCTAATTCTTGAGGCAGGTCTATCTTATCGCCAGGAAAGGGAACTTGCTGCTCTACACTGTTAGTTATGTATGTAGATGTTCTCGAACAGTTATTGACTTATTGATGACTTAATGTGACTTATTGATTAGTGACTTCATTTTCTTGGTAGCTGAGCTGATGATTTAAAACCAAATTTTCAAAAGTATTTCTTATGAGCATTGTTTCTGTGTTTATTATTTATTTTTACGATTAAAGACATACTCTTTTATGCATTGACATTGATACGTATAACAAAGAAACTTGACGCATCATTATACAATATGTATGTAACGAATTATTGTAGACACCCTAAATATAAAAACATGATTTCTGATTAACAATATAGGCCCACGAGAAATCAATAATACCTAACTACTGTATTCCTGTATTTACATCATTGTATTAAAAGTATCATTTTTCAGCGTTATGACTTGAATGTATTTATTAACCGAGCCAGCGCACCGAGGTAGGTTTACATAAATATACAAAGGTAATAAACGCTGAATATAATAGCTATAGGCCTACTGTACTGCACTATTAGATTATATTACAGCGTACAGTAGTAGCAAATTATATTCTGAGCGATTGGAAATTCTAAAACACACATAATATATATACTGTACACCATGACCCGTAATATAGTGTCATTTTCTGATGACACGGAAACCCCCCCAAATTTTTACACAAATCTTTATCATACAGTATTGCTTGAAATTTGAAACACAACTACAGTAATTCAACTCACCGTGGTTGTTACCATGAAGCCGGAATTTTCTATTCCGCCTTTAAATTTTTTTCATAAGCGTTTTAAAAAAGTGTCTTTTGCGAAATAGCACCATCCGTATCATTGCCATTCTTCAAATTAGTCGTAATTTTTTCATATCAATAGAAAGCTTGCGTGGCAAGGATTCCAAATATGTAACAATGTTTGAATTTCGTTGAGAAACAGCTTAGATAAAGGCATTCAGAGATTGCAAGAATTATTGTTCACTGCAGGCCATTTATTCTATTTAATAAATACACAATATTCTGGAACAATTTGTTTATGTATGATTAGCTACGCAATATACATATTGTATAGGCATTCCGCTGTTGCCAACCAACTCTTCAAATAAATAACACGTTCTAGAATATTGTGTATTTATTAAATAGAATAAATGGCTTTTAGCGAACAATAATTCTTGCAATCTTTGAACACGTATTTCTCAGCTGTTGCTCAACGAAATGCAGATATTGTTACATATTTGGAATCCTTGCAACGCAAGCTTTCTATTGATATGAAAAATTACGTCTAATGTGAAGAATGGCAATGATATGGATGGTGCGATTTCACATAAGACACTTTTTAAACACTTATAAAAAATTTTTTAAAGCGAAATAGAAAATTCCGGCTTCATGGTAACAACCACGGTGAGTTGAACTATAGTTGTGTTTCAAATTTCAAGCAATATGATAAAGATTTGTAGAAAAATTTGGGGGGATGTCCGTATCATCAGAAAATAACACTATATTACGGGTCATGGTGTAATACATATATATACAGTATAATGATAATACACTGTATAAAATAATACGAAAATACAAAAGGTTTGCTTATATCAATTTTTCATCTGCATAATAATGATGGGAAAACAAGCCCTTGAAGGCCTACAGTACCGGTACCTAATAGTACTGTAGTACCGACTCTGGGCCTACAGTACCTAATAGTACTGTAGTACCGACTCTGGGGTCTACATCTTTTATTTGCCATTTATTTAGAGAGCGTGAGGGAGGTGGATATAGGTACTCCGTTATTAGTCTACGAACACAGACAGTCCGCTCGGACAGTCCGTTTACCGTTATAATATGGTGGCGGTGGCGGTGGTTGTGGCGGATGCTGTGGAAAGCTTTCGTTCGCACTGGATGACGTTATGACCGGCCCGAGATTAATATTCCGTCCACTCTGTCGAAAGTTTCTCCCCGAAAAATTTAACTTGGCCCATGTTCTTGAGGCTCCCTGTAGCAGATCCATATAATTTCAGGTTTTATACTATCACAGTACATATAATATTATTTTTTATAAATTTTTTAGTTGTAGAATTAGTTCTTATTTCAGTTAATCTTACAAAATAATATCGACTGTACCTTACTTACATGAAATACCAGGTAGGCCTACTAGTTCGCCATGTCGACACCCCTGACTAATATTTTTACTATGAGGACCTACATTTTTTTAGAATTCTTGAAGTGTAATTACAAACATTAGGCCTATGAATTCAATAGCTACTGTACATTTGTAGTGAAATTAATGTAAAATGAGTAAAAATAATGTAAAAGGTGTGAGAATAATGTAGTTCATTGTTTAAGGCCTTTTCTATGGAAGGAGTTAAAATAATGTTCATTAAAAAATAAAAATAATATGTTGGATGTGACTAATGTTCTATAATGTAGACTAAAGTCAGTATGTTGTAAATCATACTGTAATGTACAGTATAAATATCAAGGGAACTTCAGCCAGTGGAAAACAATTGGATGCGATTGTCGACATGGCGAATTTGTACTGTACCAGTTTAATCTACTTATTTATTTAAGACTGTTCTGGAATAGTGTGTTGTCAGAACCCCTAACTGGTTGGTTTTCTAAACGTACACCATCTCCTAATCCCACCATTACATTACACCACCATTGCTAAAAATGGCGTTGTATTAATGGTGATGGTCTACTGTAGGCCCTATATTGTTTACTTTATTAAAGACCTCATTTGTTGTAAGTCACTTTTTAGTCAAATCCGTCCGTTACTATCGAAGAATCTTCGATGGACGATATTTATGCTAAATAGGCCCAGATAAAAGTGGGAGGACTTACAACTAATAAAACGACGTAAGTGGTGGAAAAAATTAACATATTTTGTCTTACTTATTTGTTTCGCTACGCTCGACAAATAAAGCCTACTTTTTTGCCCCCATTTAAATACAATAATTATTTAGAGCTTAACAATTGCCACCAATAAAGGTAAAACAAAAGGGTCCCAAAAAGAAAATTTTTGTTCCTTCATATTATAATTATTATAGTTTAGTTACTGTAGTAAAAATACTTCTTTGTTTGCATGAGGTCTAAAATTGAATAAAGTATATATTACTACACGAAGTGGGGACTTCTCGCAGCACGAAGTTGGCGAAGCCTTAGCGAATTGACACTGTTAGGGGGTGGGTCAATTTATGCAAATAGTTGTCGTTGTCACGTTGGCCCTCTAGCGGCAGACTGGAGAACTGCAGATGGATTCGCCTCCTTTGAAAGTCACAGCTAATGGTCTAATACATATCTGCCAAGTTTCAGCTTAAACGGATTAAAAGCAAAGAAATGGGAGGGCATTTAATGTTTAGACATGTGGCCCTCTAGCGGGAGACCATTGCACTGATGGTGTCTGAAAGTCTCTCAAAAATCTCAACTTTTGCTCATATTGATACCTACAAATTTTCAACTTGGCAGCTTTAAATCCGACAAAGTTATTAGCATGTCAAAATCGTAACGACGACGACGACAACGACGACGACGACGACGACGACGACGACAACGACGACGACGACGACGACGACAACTATTTGCATAAATTGACCCACCCCCTAACAGTGTCAATTCGCTAAGGCTCCGCCAACTTCGTGGCTCGCCCCACAGTTAGTCTGCCTACTTTTTATTAGCTTGTCAAACATTTGAATTATAATATGGAAATTATCACAATGACATGGAAACAACTTTAATTACCGAAAGCAATTTAATCCCAAAAATTGAATTATGCGCACTAATAAGTGCCTCAAATTATTAACATCACTGTGGGTAAGCTATTGTAAATCTTGGGATAGGAGTAGCGCCCACCCCTGCCCTCGGGTAGCAGCTATCAAAAGAGGAGCCTTCGGGTCGCCTCCGGCTTCGGCCGACTGTTTGCTTTTTTGCTTTGCTTGGGTAAGCTATTATCTAGCTGTATTAGGAGCAATTGGTGTATCATTAGCTACCACTGTACTTCGAAATCCCAGACGAAAATGGATGTTACAAAAGTCACTATCATTCTCGTCAAGTCTAATTCCTTCACTTCGTAAAGAGGTTACTAGAGCATTACAACAACTAGGCCCATAACGAACCTGCCTATTAATAGGCCAGGGTAGTTCTTGTCAAGAGTTGAGCCGTTCAAAAACACGATGTGTGGGTGTGTGTGTGTATGTATAACCATCCAATATCTCAAAATTCAAGCAGGTACGCAAAAATTTTAATAACAAACTCTACATCAATTTTGGTTGCGCGCAAGACTGTATATTTTTTGTGGCGTTTCGATCACGGGGTCATTGAAAAATAGCGGTTTTGAAAATCTAAAGTCGAATTTCACCGATTTCAACTCGTCGAGTATGCACCAACTTTTTTATTTGGGCTATTCAGTCATTTGAGCAACATATATGGGCCTCAGAATCTTTTCAAATATCGCCAATCACGCACAGAACGTCGCCAAAATTTGTTAGTCCGGCCTAAAATCGCACCAATTCGTCTAAAAGAGTAAATTATTGGTTGCAGAATAATATGATTCAACAATAAAAGCCAGTAAGCTGGTAAAAGCCAGTAAGCCGTCCATAGACAAACGTAGTGTAGTTGGGTACCTCAATATTCATTATCATCAACCTATAAATCATCTGAACGGCCCAGAGCTTACAATGTGGGGCGAGCCACGAAGTGAGTGAGCCTTAGCGTAGTGGTACCAATAATCAACCTGTCGTTCTGTCGTTCTGTCGCGTTTTTTACAGTATTTTATTTTAAACGTTAATAACTCGGCCAATCCTTGATGAAATCTATCCAAACTTGGTACACATGTTGTTTGGCAAAAGTTTGAAAATTTTCCAAGTAGAATTTGCGTGGGGCCTTCGTGCAGCATCAGTGTAATTGTTATTGCAGTTATAATAAATTTATTTATCCAAATTTAAAATGCGTTAAATTATTATTACTGTAGGATAAATCAGCTGTGTTTCTGACAAATTTTGCAATTCTGCATGTACCATGTGTACCGGTACTGTCAGGCTGTACTCAATCCCTGAATCGAGAATCCTGCAATCAGTCAATACTGCAATACTGGTCAGCCGGTACCATACACTGCAGACATGCCATATCATGTAATCTAATTAAACATGGCAACGGCAACGGCAACCCTTGCGGTGATTATAGTTTAGGCCTAATTAGCCCAGTACCGGCACCGGTAATAATAATATAATAGTTTAGATAGTTACCGCTAATCATTCAGTCATTGGCACGGTACACCGTATTGCTGTACTGCCGTTGTAGTGCGCACCGTAGGTACCACCCATGGCCTACTACACACAGGCCATGACAAGGACTTTGCTGTGAAATTAGCGTGGGCTGACTGTGCTGATTATGGTACTGTCAGACTGTGGTACCTAAGCTATATACTGTTAGGTATATTGCAGTATTGCTGTATTGGGGTGGGGTTGGGAATAATCCATTTGTTTTAGCATTGAACTGTTGAATCCCCTTATTTATTATAAAACCATTGGAAATATTCGCAAATGCCGCTCCGTTACTGTCTGAAACGCTCCCGACAGTCCGATGTATCTGGACCCGAGCAGCCGAGTTGCTTCAAGAGGTGATTAACGGGGGAATACTACGGAATTGCTTGTTTGTCAGTACGATTCTATTTGGGTATTTACTACACTCAGACACTGGGAATACGGCGGTCGGTCAGATCGTAATGCGGGCCACTGCCAAGTTCCTCATGCCTCACTCCGGTCACCCACCTTGGAGTGCGGTGGGAAGAGTCCCACTTACTGACTTACGTCGACGACTGGACGAATCGACGAGGATTGCGATCTGGGTTTAGCGGCGGCCCGGATCCTGGGATCGCCTGGGGGAAATGGTTGAACGTTGGGCAGACGTTATCGCACTGGATTACGTTCTCTGTGACGCTAAAGTGTGAAGCGAATTCGTTGTCGAATTGGGTCGGAAGCCGCGGGAATTATACTGTTCTACGGGAGTAAACCGCAGCGGTCCGGTGACTACGGACGGATACTACTGGGATAAGCAGGTATTTCGATCGAGTTTCTCATATTCTCGATGCTCGAGGCGGATAGAGAGTTGGTTGTGTTGGGCGGTGTTGTTCAATTCTATCAAACATTAAATAATTGGTAAAATAATAAAAACACACCAGATAAAGATACTGAGCTTATGGTAAAGAGATAGGCCGAACTTACAATTTCCAAATAGATTGTTCATATAATAAATATATTTTTGGTATTTGATTTCAAGATAGGGGGGGGGGGGGGGGGGGGGGGAACTGGACGCAATAAAAATTCATCCCTCTCCAGGGGAAATTGGACGCAAATAACAACAGCTGATTACTCTCAAAAATAAAACTGTAACCTGTTATATTGTGTTTACTTTATTGTTTTGGTTAAAACAACGTGCCACTGTAACCTGCTCCTTTCCCAAAATTGAGAAATTAATATTGAGGTGGGATATTAATTCGCCAAGATGGGATTTGCGTCCAGTCCCACCCCCCTCCTATCTCTTGAATTCACTAAAAAATAGAATACATTGCATTTTACTGTTATAATTACTGTATAGAATAAAATAATTAATTGATTGTTTATTAAACCGAGCTAAGCACGTTGAACTGGAGCTCTAACAATTCCCCACTAGCGGCAGACAGGAACTGTAAAAGTCACTGTAGAATTTCTAATTAAGCAATGCTCTTAGGTAACTACTACTAAATTTCAGATGAATCTGATCGTTGGTTCTATAATTACAGCTATTTTTACGTTTCTGTTAATTCGCCCCCTAGCGGCAGACCGGGGAACTGTAGAAGTCTGTCTGTGTGTAGAATTTCTAAATTTTTTATAGACTACATGTGTACCAAGTTTGGTTCCATTTCATCCATGATTGACCGACTTATTAGCGTTTAAACATTCCTGCCACAAACATAGCCAGAGGCAGCCACAAACAAAATAATAAAAGCGAATAAAAGCTGCAGGAACTCGAGCGATAATTAATTTATTAATTATTAAATACTGTTTCAATTAAATTCTTTGCGAAAATCTAGTCATCTTCTTTTAAATATGGACCCTGCATTCATGGAAAATATAACATTTGATAATTCATCAGTCAGCCTACGCTAATTTCATAGCAAAGTGTAAAAGCTTCTGTGGGATATAACTGGCCCCTTTTTGCTTCGCAATCCAGTTTCCCCCCCAGGTGCTGGAATACTCTAAAAGGTTCTCTAACTGTATATATATTCCCCTCGCCCGCAAGGTACCGTTATAGGTGTTTTAACGGATATAAAAGTCATTCTACTATATACGTGTTTTGGCGGACATGGTAAGGCAAAAAACCTACAATGCACCAAATACCTTTCACAGCTTAGCCGTGATGATTCATATTACGACATCTAACAGCTGGTTGCTGACATGGAAACAGCCATTGGACGCATGGTTCTTTGTTTGGCTTGAGCCAATCAGAGCGATTTTTCCTGTTGACATGTAGCTTTTCGGCCGATCATAAGGAGAGTGTTCAGTCTTACTGTTTTTACTTGATACTTTGTTGTTATTGCTGTCTAGGCCAGAAACAACGGCTCTAGAGTCAATTCGTTTCATACTTTTAGAAGAAACATTAGTAGGCTAAAATTATAGAGCGTATGACTGTTATCAGTTCTTAACAACTCATATCACATATCGGTCCATATCAGTGCATATCACTGTACATATCGGTTCATATCATATCTTAACCTACCGTCTTAATAGTTTGCTGTTGTTTGGTTGAATATTATTTGGAGAACATTTATAAAGAACCCAAATTTCCCAACTTTCTTGATACACTACAGGTTAGAGAGGCGGGTTATATATATAGCGATTGCGACTTATATTATTGTGGTGTGTATTGAATTTAATGCTATTTGATAAGCACTACATTGGTCCGTTGCTATTTTCTTTATATATGATAAATTTCATTGACGGTCGGCAAGTTAGTGAGCAGTATTGTGTGTTACCGGTAGTGTGCATGATTGTGGCTGATAACTAAGCATTTCCTAAAGAATGCGCCTCATACGTGAATCATAAGCCTTACCGACTTACCGTTGTGATTAGTATAAGTCATATCTCTGTTTACTTACATAGAGCGCCACGTCCTAAAGGAACTGTTAATATTTCCCGAAAGTGAATAATATTAGTCAGAAATTATTTATTAACGATCAATCGAATAATACAGTAAGCTTCACTGCAATAATAATCTAAGCCCTCAGAATCCAGTCTCCCGGGAATATCCAGCGGGTGAATGGACGCGCACTAGGCTGGCTTCTGCTAATGTTGTGTTTATTGGTATTAAATATTTGTCATCTTCTAAAGTATATTGATAAACCAAAAGACATATAAATTTTGGCAGGTTAAACTGCTAAAGGTCTTCAAAAGCGCGTACACAAAGTCCTTGTCATGGCCTGTGTGTAGTAGGCCATGGTACCACCCTACTACCGGTACCGGCTGACCGCGTGACCGGTGGCAACTAGCACTTCAGCACTTGCACAGCAACAGCACTACCGGCGATACACAGGTTGAAATTTATGTAGAGTTTGCTCAACAGTACAGATATAAAATAGTTATCTAAATTATATATATTACCATTGACAAGTATTGAAATATATACCGTTATTCGTGTTATCAGTATTTGCAACATCTGACATTGAAGAGGTGAGAGAAGATGAATACCGGCACTCAACAAAACCAACACTTATCACAGGTCGGTATGGTTACCTCGAAACCGGCGCGACTGTCCACTCGAATACAACTTCAAAACACAAACGCCAACAATAAACTGAAAGCGAATCGAACGTCTTCAGAGGAATCTGTCATTGGGACGAAGAAAAGGAAGCCGAAACCTCGGGAATGGACCACAGCTAAGATTGAATGCTCCCATTGTCAGAGTTCCTGGACCGAAATTGAAACACCAATTGCCGATGGGCTTGATCTCTCAAACCAAAACTTCCTCTGCGGGGTTTGCGCGGCAGTAAAGATTGAAAGTCTGGAAGCTGGCATCCCTATTCCCTAGGTATTATTATTATAAAGAGCGTCAGCCTGCGTTTAATAAATATATTTTAATACAAAACAGGTCGAACGCAAAGAGGCTTATAATGAAGACGAGTACTGCATTGATTATATTCCTATAAACCACCTGGTTTTGCATATTGAACGTGCGTTTGGAAATAAGTTCGTGCTACCCTTCCGTGGGTGGTAGATGTCGCGGTTATGTATTGGTGGGTGGGGGAGGGGGGGGGGGTGCAGATTAAAAGGGGTGAACACGTACTGTCCCCCTTTCTTTGATTTAATTGGTGGTGTGGGTTAATCTCTCATAACCGGATTTTGTGATACAGTCGCACAATTTTAATTTGTATCTCATAACTGGGCCTCGTGCTGCGCGAAGGCCCCACGAACGTGTTATTCCCAAAGGATTCACTGGGAAGAGCTATTCAGCTGTCGGGGTAATACATTATACAAACTAACAGTTGAGGTTTGATTACTGTCTGGGATAGAGTGAGAGAGTAATAAATTTAACAAGTAATATACAGGGCGTCCCAATAAATTTGATCCGGTTTTAAAGTTTATTAACTCGTCACAATGAGCATCATTCGCAGACTTCTTGGTATCAAATGAAAGCCAATAGGTTAACTTAGACTTTTGGAGTTGTTCTGGATGTGGTAGTTGCAGGATTTGTGGAACTGCAGAATTTGGGGTACTGAAAACCCCCATAAAGTGGCAGAACGCTTCCGTGACTCACCAAAGTTAACGGTTACAGTACAGTAGGTGTGCCATATCTATCTTCCACACAAGTTATTGGACCTTACATTTTCGAAGGTTTGTCTGTCAACGCTAAGAAAATCTGGCAATGCTGCAAGAGTTTCTAATTCCAAGACTGAGTCCTAACACCGACAAAGTGGTGTTTCAGCAGGACGGTGCACCGCCACATTGGGCCCTCCTTAACGTTCGTTCATATTTGGACAGTACCTTTCTTGACAGGTGGATTGGCAGAGACGGTCCTATACGATGGCCAGCTCGTTCTCCCGATTTGACTCCCTGTGACGACTATTTATGGGGTAATGTCAAGAATATTGTGTACAGTGAAACGGTGACGACGCAAGAAGAGCTGAGGACGTGCATTAATTCCGAACTGGAAACAATTCACTGGAAACACTGTTTCCAAGAAACGATCAAGCGGCTTATCAAGGTGAAAGAATTATTTGGAGGTCACATTGAAATTTACAAACCATAAAGTATACTGACAGTCCGATTAATTTAATTTCACACTATGGACTGTGTGAATAATCATTTATATATTATACAAAGATACTTGTTCTGAATTTAACTGGCTGGCTTTCTAGTATATGGAACATTATTTTCATGAAAAAATTATAGCTAATTTTTTATTCATAGGATCCAGATATATTTGAACGAATGTTCAGGGTTGACATCCCAACATTCGATTGGATATTAGAAGGAATCAAGCCTTTGGTAACTTTCCCCATTGCGTTGGTGCTCTTGATGGGAAACATATTGAAATAATAAAACCAGCTAACAGTGGAAGTGAGTATTATAAGTTTGTTACATTATGTAAACTTAACAGCGTTCTGATGAATTACTCGTAACGCTGCAAAGTACTACTTTGCAGTGTTGCGGCCTATAGGACGGGACGCTGCAAAGTAATCAATGACATGGAAACAACTTCAATTACCGTATTCCAGAATGTATTATTTCCATTTATATAAATGCGTGCTTCTTTATTCAATAAGGCACCACGTGTTTGCATAATGCGTGCGTCCAGTTTGAAGTGAAGGGACTATCTACTGTAGGTAAATAATTGTTTAACGTGTACTGTAATCCATTATGGCGAAACGTCCAATAGAAGGCACTAAAATGAGCAAAGAAAATGGCGACAGTGTTCAGTGAAACTGAACGGACACAGACGGTGACTAAGTTTGCTTCAGTCGACTATAGTCAAGATGGATTAGTGATTTATCACATCCATGCATGAGATAAACTCCCAATAAACTTTAAATAGATTTAAATGTATAATTAATACTGTGTGCCATTGTACCTGTTAATCAATTTCACTTATATACGATATAGTACATGATTAAAGTTTATTTTATATGAGCATCCATAAAATCCTTTCTTCACATACCGAACGGTGAAAAGTTGAGATAATATAACAAAATTACATACATCATGCTTGCAAAGGTCACTTTTCAGCGTTAAAGACCCTTGTTTATTTATGTGAACCTCCCTCGCATGGCTCGCTCGGTACATAAATAAACTCGGGTCATAACGCTGCAAAGTGCTACTTTGCACACAATTATGTAAATAGTTATTAAGGGATTCCATTCGATTGTATTACTACCCATTTCTGACGCATATGGGCGTGTAATGGCATACGTTTTAGGACGACCGGGATCTTCCGGTGATGCCGGTATTGCTTTGAACTGTTCTCTAACATCACTTATAGAAGGAAGGTACTTCCCCCACCCCATGCCTATTCTGGACTCACAACCCCTCCCGTATTTCATCCTTGCCGATGAAGCTTTTGCACTCCCCGAATCTCTATTGAAACCCACGCAACACATCAAATGTGCTTGAAATGGTATGTATTTAATTATCGCTATTCCGCGCAAGACGTATTGTGGAGAATTGCTTTGGGATTATGGCTGCAAGGTTTATAATTTTACTAAAAGCTATAAGCAATAGTCCTCGAAATGCTATTACTATTGTTAAGGCGATTATTGCACTTCACAACCTTCTCCTAACTAGAAAGACAAGTGTCCTCACAAAGGACACTGAAGATAATGATGTGGTTTCACTTGGACATTTGAGAAGCATTGTTGGGAATAATATAAATGGCCTTGATTCCATGAACGAAGACAATGACTATTTTCGCTTTCATTCTTTAGCTACAAGCGTTTGAAAAAAGTGTCTCCAGCGAAATTGCACCAGTTACACCGCGGTTATTCTTCAACCTTATTGTGATTTGTAGGTACTAGTGGAAAGCTGGTTGTGCAAGGATTCCAACTATGTAACATAATCTAAATTTGTCTTAAAATAGCTGAGATATTAGCGTTTAAAACTTGCATGGTTGTGCATATGAGCGAGGCTATTATTCTACAGTATTAAATAAATATAACATATTCTGGAATATTTTGTCAATGCATGTGTAGCTATGTAATAGTTTGATTAAAGTGGTGTTGCATTGTTGCCAAGCTACTTATGGGATAAACAAAATATTCCAGAATATGTTGTATTTATTTAATAGAATAAAATACCCTCGCTCATATGCAAAACCATGCAAGTTTTAAACGCTGATATCTCAGCTATTTTAAGATGAAATTTATATTATGTTACATAGTTGGAATCCTTGCATAGCCAGCTTTCCACTAGTACATACCTACAAATCACAATACTGCCGTCCTAAGACAGACCCATGTAACTTGAATTTTGACGAAAATGAGATATTGGTATCATTTTAAAGCTTACGGCGAGCTCTATCTGGTGGTAGAACTTAATAGAGTGCATCTAAACTCTAAAGGGTTTATAAAGGGGGTAGAATGTACATTATACAGTATGTATTATTATTATAATATTGTACAAGGGGACATTATGTGAATTTGTTAAGGCATGCCAAGGCAGAACCAACCATGTAACCCTAATATGATAATGACACTCCATGTAACAACTATAAGCGAACACCATGTATCTCATGCGAGTTACATTGTTTTGGCTTAGGAACAGCTGTTGAAATTTATATAATTTACATGATGTAATATAATTAAACTGGTTAGAATTTGTAAGGTAAATCCATGTAACTCGAAAATCAAAATAAAATACATTTTTTAAATAGCTAGCTTAAGTTTGGAGCTCTAAGACTTTCTATGTATTTAAATAAACTATTTGACTAAACTTTAGTGTTGAAAATTTTCACACAGACATTCACATGTTTTCGTGCAGATTCGTTAACTTTGGGTTGATTTTTCTAAAAACTCGATTTTTTGAGTTACATGGTTTTGCCTTAGGAGGGCAGTATAGGGCTAAGGTTGAAGAATAACTGCGGTGCAATTTCGCTGGAGACACTTTTTTCAAACGCTTGTAGCTAAAGAATGGAAGCGAAAATAAAAATTCTGGCTCACCCAGTCAGTGGTCGGGAGGTGAAACTATCTCTGTTTCAAATTTCATGCAATCTCATTACGATTTGTAGAAAAATTAAGGGGGGGGGGGGGCATGTACCTGAATAAAGACACTATATTCCAGGACATGGTGTAAATCGTTAATTATTGTTATATCTGTATTTAGTGTAATGTCAAGCAGTACATCTTTTATATACTGTATCGCATATATCGCTCTATATTGTTAATTTATATTCTACAACATTGTTATAATATACTCCAACTCAGAATATGATCAAATTAAATGTAAAAGCAAAGTATGTTTTGTTTATCTGGGACGTTTGCAACAGCTTCGGCTTCGGCCGTTGCCACTGCCGCTGCTACTGCCTTTCTGTCTTCTATACATTTTTTCTTTACTTGCTCTTCTTGTACCCTAGCGATGCGAAGTCTTTCATCAAATTTAGCTTGGTTCGCAGCTAACCTTTCCGCATCGATTGCATCCAGCACAAGCTTGGCTCCTTCACTATTAGGGCGAAGTCCAGACAGTCGTCTCCTCAACTCTTCGTCACCTAGGAATCGTTGATAGTCTGACAGATAGATGTCAATAGCGTCTCTCGTTCGCGGTTTCTCTGCTGTCGCTTCGCTTTCCACTTGGGAAAAGGTGGCGTCGGTTGATTCTCCATAGGTTGTGCGCTCAGCCAACTGAGATTTCCACTTGGCCGTTCCTTGAATCTTGAGACTCACTCACTGGAACCAATTCTTGACAGCAACTTGCAACGACGTGTCCTGTCTTCTTTTCGAAGCTTCCTCAAAGGCCGATAGGATTAGCCTAATACGTAAAGTTCTTTCGCGTACTTGATAAAGCAGCTCTTCCTGCTCTTGAGGTCCTTGGGGTTGTCGAAACAGTTGTTCCTCTGGAAGAGCCGAAGAATCCCTGTACATATCCTGCTGCTGACCTATTCCACACAGCTGGATCTATAGTGTCTTTTGTCACTCCCATCCTGTGTATGTCTTCCCAGGTAGCTTCTGATAAGTCAAACGGGAGTCCGGGTCCGGGGAAGTTCCATTGCGACTCGACAATAGATATCAGCTCCTCCCTTGCGTATCCCGCATAACTGTCTTTGGTCGATCGCTTACTTCTCACCCAATCGATTTGGTGTTCCTCCACCGCAATCAATACCGTAGTTAGTACTGCTGCAGGAAGAATGAGAAGGGGATCTGAATAAACCGTATCCGCCATCTTCGCTCCGCGTTCGGGTGTCAGCTCTACAGTATCCGAACTACTGGAGCTATCGGGCCGCTGCGAACCAAGTTCTTGGCTAGGATGTTGTTGCTGTTTGACAGCTGCTTCTTGATCCGCTTGACTTGGGCCCGAGTGCCGATGATAGACCTACGGTGTTGAATTAGCCTAGGGTCTGATACTACTACTGGAGGGATGACTTTTCTTACAGTAGGAGGTGAGTTGAACTTTGGTCTCACACGTTCTACACTCCTGTCTGGGTCACAGATGGTTGTATCTAGGAGACTGTCTGACAGGTTTTGCTTTGTGTCAGACATGTTTGTTAGTACAGTTGAATGCCTACTGCTATAATTACAGTTAAAGCAAGTCTAGTAATTCAGTATCACTACTAGCCTATTAATTAATTACCGATACTGTTACTCAGTGTAACGTGATATATATATAATGTATCAGAATACCGGTATACACTTATAGTATATATAAGTATTATTACAGACTACGTTTGTCACAGAATACTGGCATATAATTTCAGCGCAAATATATATAAATATATAATAAGCCTATCGTGAATACCGGTATACAACTTTACACTTATAGTATATAAGTATAATTATAAACTAGAATTAGTTACAGAATACCAGTATATAATTTCAGCTCAAATTTATAGAAATAAATATAATAAGCCTATTGTAAATGCCGGTATGTCAATTATTTTAGAATAATTGAATTTCTGAATTTTAGGGGTTACTTGGTTACTTTACTTTACTTTATTACCGTTATTTACGCAGTAGTCCAACTGAAGTTAAGACCTAATTGTTATATAACAGGCCTACTGTTTTATAAATCGATTGGAGCTGATTTATAATATATATACCCGTATAATGGGTTTGTTACAATATTTGAAATAATTGGTATTATTTCTGGGAAGGAGTCACTACACAGAAGCTGTGCGCTCTCAGTGAAGTTCTACTTGTTGGACACTAAAACAAATAGTTTCTACTTGCCTAAGTTACTTATTACTACAAATTACGTACAATTCGGGGTGAGATTACAATCTCTTAATAAACACAAAAATTACAAATACACAAATACGAATTTTTAGGGTAATTTTACAAGGAATCTACAAACCAGCCTAACAAAGGGTTAGAAAATCTGGTTATTACAACGGACAGGATACTACGGTATTTGAAAATAATAAGCAGTAGTAAATATATTGCGTTGTCCAGATAGGAAAAATACCACCGTCTGACGACTTATAGCCGTATCGCTATAAGTACTACGTTATGTATCACGGAGTGTCCCTACCTAGAAGTTAATTACCGCAGCCTACCAGAGCTAACGTGCCTATTAACCACTTTACAACACAAATATACTGCCTACATACTAAATTACTTTCGGAAAGCACTGTACACTAAACCCTAAATTAGGTACAAGTACTTGTATAACAAATAACCAGCAGTTAAAAATACTTGTACAGCTAAAAGAACCACGGTATCTGCCGGAGTGACCAGAGCACAAAATCTCCAGTCTTTACCTACGCCGAGCAGCCCTGATGTAGTACCGGGGTTAATTTAACTATAACGGTATGTATAACAAGCACAATTACTGTAGGAATAAACTTGGGGGTATGAATGTTGCGAATAATCGCATAAACTCTGAATAATAAATATTACGCTACCCGTACAGACTACTCAAACAAAATACAAACCAAACGCTGGCAGACTACTATCAAGCCTAAATAAACTACAGTATGTGCAGACTCCGAAATGGTTAGTTAGTATGCATTCTAACCGAGTAGTGCGACTTATTCTTTCGGGGGGGGGGATTTACCTTACAGCACTGGATGCCCCTACGTTCCTAACCGGCACTTTATCGGACATACACTCCACACACACTACAATTTCTTCAGACCTAACAACAGCCAGACAACAATCTAGCCTACAAATTATCTGAATAAGAAATATTACGGTACCTGCACAGACTACACAAACAAAGTACAGACCAAACGCTGGCAGACTACTATCAAGCCTAAATAAACTACAGTACATGCAGACTCCGAAATGGTTAGTTAGTATGCGTTCTAACCTAGTAGTACGACTTATTCTTTCGGGGGGGGGGGGGGGGGATTTACCTTACAGCACTGGCTGCCCCTACGTTCCTAACCGGCACTTTATCGGACATACACTCTACATGCACTACAATCCGTTCAGACCTAACAACAGTCAGACAACAGTCCAGCCTACAAATTATCTGTACGATCTGAGCAGGCTTACACGCCTTCTGCTCAATATTAGCCTACAAATGAATAAAACTGACAGAAATAAGTAAAATCCCAATAAAAACCAGGCGTCCCCGATTTAATATTAAGACCTACCGGTATATAATTATCAAAATCGAATAATACTGATGTACTTATACTGCTGTAAGTACCGGTTCCGGTGGTTAGGTAGTTAGGCCTACAGGTTACCGGTCGACCGGTACTTCAGCTTTATTGCTTACTGCAATAAAGAAGCGATAACTGTTATTGTTCGCACTTTTAGACCTTTAGCAGTTTAACCTGCCAAATTTAGGTGTCTTTTAGTTTATAAATCGACTTTAGCCTATGACGAGTATTTGATACACTACATTAGCCGAAGCCAGCCTATGCGCGACCATTCACCCGCTGGATATACCCGGGAGACTGGATTCGGGGGCTCTGACCTTATTGCGGTGTAGGCCTACTGTATTATTCGATTGATCGTTAATATATAATCTCTGACAAATATTATTCACTTTCGGGAAATATTAACAGTTCCTTTAGGACGTGGCGCTCTAAATATGTAAACAGAGTTATGACTTACACTAAACACAACGGGATGGCTTATGATTCACGTATAAGGCGCATTCTTTAGGTGATGCTTTGTTATCGGTCACAATCATGCACACTACCGGTACCGCACAATACTGCACACTGATCTGCCGACCTTTTCTAATTTTAGTCACATATAAAGAGAACAGCAATTGCCACCTGTAGTGCCTATGAAATAGCATTAGATTCACTCCAAAACCAATATCATATAAGTCGCAATTGCTATATGTAACCGGTCTCTTACCTTCAGTATATCAAGAAGATGGGGTTTTATGATTATTTATCGATATTATCCAAATATAACGATATTCCATCAACAGATACAATTAATAAACATTGACAGTAAATAGCAGTAAAATAATGCGGTGTGTACATAAATGCATTGGTTTGGTTTGGCAGAATATGGCAGGATAACAGTTATACGTTCCGGTAATCAAAGCCGTTCTAATGTTTGGCTAAAGTCTGAAACAGAATAATTCCATAGCCGATGTTCTGGCATCAGGAAAACCAACACACTGATCCCTGTGGGCTGTTGCAGGTATCTTTCAACACAAAGAGAAATAGCTCTCATTGGCAGAGCTCCAGATTCCATAGGTTCCACGAATGTCTAAATGCCAAACCTCCCTAGCCTTTGCAGCCCACAGCCAACACAAGGCTAAATCGCTCTGATTGGTCGATCATTGTTCTGATTGGTTGATCGAACAGAACAAAGAGGCCATACACGTACAGCAAATCAGCCAATCAGCCAGCAGACTGCGTCACTCGAGCCAGGCAGTTTTAGAGTATTTGAGCGCATTGAGGGAAACTGGATTGCGGAGAAAAAGGGCCAGTTACATCCCGCAAAAGCTTTTACAACAGGCATAGTGAAATCAACTGTCTGACAGTCCAGAAATCAGCAGTCTGACAGTTTGAAGAAATACATACATAAAAAGTCATTAAAAGGACAATAAAAGTCATTAAATGGACAACAAAATTCATTATGCATAATTCGTAAAAAAAAAATGACAAAAAAAGTCAAATAAAAGGACATAAAAAATCACTGCCGTATAATAATGTAGTTTATGCATTCCTTTCAACCGTTTTCCGTCCTTCCGTCTGTTGGTCGATCTGCCGACGAATGTTTGAAGGCTAATAATTGTGCTGCCAGTGCTAACTGGATACAGAAATCTTATATTTTTATCAGATTACTAGAAAGCACGTGGCCTTCGGCCACGGACTTTCTAGTTAGACCGCAAGCTGGCACAAAGTGAGAAATTAAGTGTTATCAATGGAATAAAAGTCATATGAACTGAACTGCCTTTGGAAATCTCGGCTTAATGAGTTTCCCCCGTGACAATAATAATAAGATATTATAATTATTGATAATTAACCAAATTTAATTACTTTAAATTTAACTACCAGTGGCGGAGATCTGTATTTGATAGTGGGGGGGACAGAAAGAGAATGAACTTTTTTACTAACTTGAATTTACAGGGGGTGGGGGGGTGGTGTGGTAGCGAATGATCACAAATACAACTTCTCATTGTGATGTTTCCGCAGCCTAAAATTTAGTAAAAAGTTTAGGAATGGACAATCCAAATTCTTTTAAAAAAAGTCACCATGATAGCACTTTAGCGGCCAAATGGCCTATTTGCCAAAAAGGGTAGGTCGACTTCTTGAACAATATCTGAATATTGCTGTTATTGAGTTCAAATTTGGTGAATCGGTTTATTTCATTGTTGCATCCAATGCTAGCGAGCAATTATGGCAGAAATTTAGCTGTGGCCATTTTATAAACAAATAGGCCCCAAAAAGGGCCGTTTTGGGGCCTTTTCGCTCTCAAATGGCCCCGTGAAGCATTTTTAGCTAAAATTGCTTGATAGCCATAGAGACAAGCATATTTTGAAGCTCTGTTCCAAATTTCAACTAATGTCATTAACTGATTTCGAGAAATATAGTTTTTCGAGAAAAAATACATTCTCTGCGATTTAATGGGTTTTAAGTTTAAGAAAAATGCAAAGATGACCGCTAATTTAGATAATATCTTCTTTCTTTGTTTGACTTTGTCAAATAATTTTTTATCATTTCGTTTGAAATTCAACTAAATTTTTTATCATAGCTAAAAATATACTGTAACATATAGGCCTACAGCATGTATATATACAGTATATTGCAGCATTTATTATGTAGCATATTTATACTGTACAACCATTTGCCAATTTTATTAATTTATATCTGCACCTTGGGAGCCTTTTTGGTGAAAAGGGCCTTATTCGATTGAAATTATCGTCCTGCTCGAAGGCCTCTCAAAAAAAGACTAGCTCTTACATTTTGGCTAATAAACTTGAGTTTGAGAAAAGATATATGAGAAAGCTGCTTGCAAACTTGAAATCGCATTAATAGCGTTGAAAACATATCCAAATACATTTACTATTTAAATGTGGTTAGAATGTCATTATTATACAAATAATACAGGTCTTTCATTTTTGGAGGTCCAATTTTACAATGTAAAATGTATTTTGTGTATTGCAAAATGTATTGTATTTTTATGTACACTGTAGGTATACTGCGACAATTAATTTTAACCAATAATGGATCAATGGGTCTCATTGATGGACTGAATGAAAAACCTATCTTTACTAATTGTGGAGGGGACATTATCACCGATTCTAAAAAGTGGGGGGGACAATGTCCCTCTCCCCCACCCCCCCCCCCCCCCCCCCCCCCAGGATTTCCGCCACTGTAAACTACACAATTATGCAATGGAATATCAAATAAGACAATTGATTCCAGATGAGATCCGGCCAAAAAATCGACGTGGCTCAAATTTTTCAATTAAGATTCTTCCATTCCTAGCTCGGATTACACGCGACCCCCTTGTAGATAATTTATCTGGGCTCGGACTCACGAATCAATCTCCAGTGTCGCCAGTTAGAGAATTTATAGTCCTAATTCATGAAACATATCAATTACAATCGGGTGACTCCATTGGCTGATTCTTTCAATGCGTAGTGAAGGTTATCAGGATGGCCAACACGTGAAGAAGATACTTGCTGACTTGAGAGTTGGGCATGTAAAAACATGGCTCATATAACCAAATGCGTACCTTTTTCAGAGTCTGACCCTGACTCTTATTAATGGTCATGGCGAAGGCAGGTTATCCGGGAAACTGTCGCCGCGTCCATTTCAGGGGAAAATCTCATTCGTTGGTCGTTAGTCGGATGCGGGGGATTAGACCCTTGTCCCGCCGCGGCCGCATCTCCTGCAGAATATTATAAATAATTAGTTATTACATGGGGAAAAAGTAGAACTTTTTTTCACTATTCTCGGTGCATTTCATTTTGATGAATTATTTCACTATAAGGTAGCATTTGTAGTTTAACTTTAACGTAAAACTTTTGAAAATCCGACGTATTTTGATTAAGTTACAGTAATGTAATATGCCTATTCATATTTGTACACATAAAACCCTTAGGTACTCTCGTGGCGTAGTGGTCAGATGGTTAAGGCGTTGGTTACATTACGTAGGTTACGAGTTCGAATCCCAGTCGGGAAATTTGTATTTTGGGGCCATTTATTTTCGTGTGGTGCTAATTGGTAGGCCAATGAGAAGCGTACAACGTAGCGAATAATGAGCCAGGCCAATCATAGGGCATAAATTATCTTATTGCTCAAATGTGAGGCAGTGGAAAATTCTGTTAGGATTCCATGTCCCAGATTTAGTGTAAGGGCCGGACTGCGTTGAACGATGAGCTGGGCCAATCATAGGGCACGAAGCACTTCATTGCTCAATTGTGAAGCTGTGGAAAATTCTGTTTAGTTTCCATGTGCAATTTCTAGTATAAAAGGCCGGTTTGCCTTCGGTTATCAGTCTTGTTATCACCTCAGTACCAAACCTTATACCTTGTGTTACACTCTCTTATTCTTGTAAAATTTAGTTTATTCGGTTTCTTGTTGAAACTTCGTTTTGATAAATCCTTTGTAAAACTGTAAATATACTGCAATTTCCTGACATGTTTTCTTTTGGTCCGACTTCGGGACAGCCGAACACCAGGGAGATGGCAGCCTAGACCGTTAGGCCGTAAGCAACGCAGGGAAGGGATGTCCACAACACGCTAGCGCCCACATTGGATTGACCGCGCACCCCCTTTGCCCCTTCGAAATACTCCACTTGCTATGCAGCGCCCGCTTTGTGAGAAGGTAAGACTTTGTTCGACGCCCTTGCCCGCCGTAAGACCTATAGATCAGGGTAAGCGTGACACCGCACTGGACGCCGCAAATTTAGGATCAAATAATTATATCCAGACACCCCCCCCCCCCTTCTTGTCAGTCCTACGAACCCCTGGGTTAACCTGTACTTCCTACAGGTGCGAACTATTGCCATTCGTCAGTACGCGAGTACATATTAGGTACGGACAGCATATGTTCCATAATTTAGTGATTCGTAGCACTGACTGTTTGGTACCGGTTCGCTTTGTAGAACGTACATTAGTACCCCCCCCCCCCCCCTGTCTGGAGTTAGCTATTTGATCAGGCAAGGAGTATTTCTGCTACCGGCACACTGCTTGGCCTAGGGAGGTTTATTAATATCCTACCGCGCCTTGCCACGTACTGATAGGTATTGCTGCTAACTACCGCAGCAACAAAGTTCTAGAATTAAATTAGTATACCAGATCAGCTAACGTACGGTAGCGATTAACCCCTATTCTTATCTTACAACCAGAATCTGGTATTAGTGCCGATCACGGGTGTAGTTACTAACACTGTGGTTGCCCATTGGGTTGTGGATAGGAAGGAGAGAGCTTTGACGTCATTCGTGAGTATAAAGTTCTACAAACGCGACTAGTTTATTTTAGTAGCTAGCGCACGGTATCATTTTAGTCAGAAAATCACTAAAACCTAGTAAAAGGAATTACTCGAAATTGTTTTATTTGTAACACACCCACACACACACGCCCTAAAACATATCGCCCTTAAAGTTCTACTAGCTATAGCGTACTATACATTACTTTAGGTGGAAATTATCTGTATTTGTAAAATTAGGATCTGATTTAGTTGCGGCAAAATAAGGAGTATTTCACTTTCGTTATTAAACTGTTGTTTGTCTGGACAACGGTATTGTTACATTTAGGCCTGACCTTTTAGACTGATTTCGTACAGGGGGATCAGTTATTGTTACATTTAGGTACGACCCCTTTTCGACTGATTTAGGACTGTCAGTGTTGTTACGCTAGGTCTGTTAACCCACTAGCTCGTATATAAACCATATAAATCACACCGCGGCAAGTTACTGTATTTAGGACTGTCAGTGATAGTTAGGATTCGCTGCGCGGGGATTGTTTTCCCGTGAGTTTGGTCTGTTACTGTAACTGTACATCTGCCTCACCGGTTAGAGGACAGGTATCCTTCTGTCTAGTACGTAGGCATTAGACCCGCTCACGTACATAGAATAGATACAAGGCTCTGTTCCTCGCCAGTAGTCGTTTGTGTACTGTATCTGTTTGTTTAGATATCCTGGACTGGGATTTGTTGTCAGATACTGTACAAGCCCGTATACATTACTAGAGTCTCATAGTAAGATACATCGTTACTAGGATCTGGTAAGCGGTATACTACTGGACCCTTACAGTAGGAAGTATTTATATAAATTAGTATATAGTATTTCCGCCGTAGCGTATAGTATAGTTTAGAATTGTTAGCTATTGAAAGTAGGAGATATTTAAAATCTAAGGTTAGTAAATTTAGTAATTTAGAACGTCCCCTGCTTCAGTAGGCTTTTAGGGTAGCTAGTACTTTCGTATTTAATATTTGACTAGCTAACAGTTAGTTTGTAGCACTTTGTTTTACGCCGTGTGTGTGCGGTGTTACTTTTCGGTACTTGAAAAGGTACATAGGGTTTAAAGACCAATTTGTATCGGTACCTAGGAAGATTTTTCGTAAGCGTAGAAGTAAAACTCTCACCTTCGACCTTTTCAGGACTCAAGGACTCATTTCTGGACCGCTTCGAGGATTAGACCGCTTTTCGCAAAGTTTGGGAGACAATAAATTCGTCCGCGCCGCCGAAAAACGGAAAGACCCACGTCCGGTTTGTATTTGGGAATTTGTACGACTGGAAGATCAAAGGAACGTAAGTTTTACGACTCGCGTCGTTCAAACTTAAGAAAGCACAGTAGTACTCAAAATTTGTGGGTTTCACTGTCTATTAGTAGTGTTGTTGGTACATATTTTCCCTTTAGACGTTGCTGTTTGGCCTATTGTTTTACTTGTTGATCTACATTTTGTTAACGTATACCGTTATCTCACTTATTCGTACAAATTTAGCCGGTAGGCTAGATTACTACTTATTTTATTATATACCTTTGTTAGTTTTATTTGTACCGGTTAGGGTATATATATGATATATATATATATCAAGGTAAGTTTGACATTTGTACATTTCGACATTTTGACATTTCGACATTCTGACTTGTTGATTTATTTGTACCGGTTAGGTAAGTTTGACACTTCAACATTCAGACACTTGACATTTTATTACCCGTACTTGACGTATATAATAAGACATGAGTGACACACCCCATTCGACGAGATACCCACCTACCGACTATGACTCGTGCGACCCGGACAGATCGACAGTAGACGAACCGAGAAGGAGAACCCGAGATTCCACCGATGTCACACCGCTTGCGTCGCCGGTACCCCGAACGGAAATACCGGAAGCCGCAACGCGTGGCGACGGCAGAATCGAAGATTTCCTTACCGTCCCGCAGACTAGATCGCGGGAACCGGACATGGTAAGTTCGACTGGAAGCCAGGAGAACGTTATTAGAAGTATAGGAGGACACATGGCCCAGATTACTCGGAACCTCGGAGAAGGTTTTCGCGTTTTACGCGAGTTAACCGCCCCGATGTCGAGATACGAGTTCTACACCTTACAGGTAAGGATAGAAAGTAGGGTACATGCCTCCGTAGATAAACTTAAAGGTTTGCACGAACTTGCAGAGTTGCGTGGCGACAACTTTACTCAGGTAAAGATAGTGGATAAATTGGTAAGTGCGAGAGAAAGCCTTATCCAGTTTAAGTCGGTAATAAGCTTGGCTCAACAGGAGCAGTTCGACCAACTGCTAGGTGAGTCAGTTTCGGACGCGTTGTTACAACCCGAAGAGGAAGAAGAACTCTACTGCCTGGACGGAAGGTTGGAAACGCTGACCAATTTTCTTCGTAGATGCGGCGTACCGATCGACGAACCGGAAGTCGAACCGCGAGGGACGACGGAAGTTCTCACTACGGAAGGCTCGCGAGCCTACCAACATCCACCACTGGATAGATCGTTCGTTAGCGTACGGAGCGACGTTGGCAACGTTGGCGACGTTAGTAGAACAGCGTCTGGAATTACTCGACAACAACAGGAGGTTGCACGCCGACAACAAGTCGCCGAGGAAGAAGCGCGACACCAGATGGCACAGATCGCCATCGAAGGAGAGAAACAACGTAGAGAAGACGAGGCAAGAATTGCACAACTCAAGGCGCAAGCTGAATTCGAAGCATCAGAAATGCGCAGACTGGAGGAGGACTTAGCGCGAGAAGCGGCCGCGGCGGCAGCAGCGGACGAGTTAGCACGGAAGAAAGCAGCATCAGACGCTCGTGCCAAGTTGGAGGCGCGGCAAATAAACGCTCGATTAGCTATACAGGAAGCGGAATTAGCGGCACAACAACAGGACGCAGATCGACGCGAAAGGGAGATGCAACTACAGTTCGAATTGAATCGTAGATCGCGCGAGACAGCGAACGCGCAAGCGGACCTCGAACTCGACGCGAGAGATAGATCTATGAGATCGCGAACTGGACACGACTTGTCTGCCCTGGATCGTATGGAAGCTCGATATCGCGGAATACAGAAGCGGATCGAGGAAGGAAGCGTGGGAGCGATAGATCGAGGAGAGGAGTTCGTCGAGGATTACTGTAAACGTTTTCCCCAAGTTATTCCTATGCTCAAACCCACGACTCCGATAAAACCGGTCTTCGTTACGAAACCTAAGGAAATAACGCCTGTGCGTTCGACGCAAGGCAACAGGTTTGTTGTGACGGAAATACCGCAACCTAGGGCGACTTCATCGCCAATTTTAGCAGGTAACATAACTAGTCCACCTACAGTAAGTCGTAGTCTACTTGTAGGAAGAGAGGAACCTGCGTTTATGACCATTAAACAGGTGAGTAAACCATTACAAGTTAAACCTGTGACGTGCTGTGCAAATCCAGTTATTTACAGACCGACTACGAAACCCGACTATTTCACTCGACCGTTGACACAATGTTCGACGCAACCTACGACTTCGTGGAAGGCTTGCGAGCCTACCGAACTACGAAGGAGGATGGATGTGGGTAGTACTCACGGGATCGGACAACGTATAGCGAGACCTACGACTTCGTGGAAGGCTTGCGAGCCTACCGAACAACGGAGAGCCGTAGATTCCGGACCACAACGGACGAGACCCAGAATAATACGCCGGACGCGAACCCGCCAGCCACCTTATCCGGACGACAGCGACTCATCTAGCGACTCGGAGTCGACGGAACGGGAAATATTCCGTACTGGAGCGGCGGAAGATTACAAACAGGAGGAACGATCGACGAAAACGATCGACGAAACACCCCAACAGAAACCCACGTTGCAACCAGCGGAAGCGATCAGCACCAACAGACTCGCCGAAATAATGCGACCTGTAGCGGACCGACTAGCTCAGATAGAAGAGCGACTCGAAGCGCAACCGTCGGATCGATCACGAACCAGCGTGGAGTTGGAACAACCTAGACAACATCGACCACCAAGGAGAGAACAGGAGACTAGACGGACTCCGACACATCGAGAGGAAGATCCCGTTAATAATTCCTACCGACGAACAACGCGCGGAAGGGAGCGACTG
>JAUCBJ010005678.1:0-20779 GCA_032718475.1 Nemertoderma westbladi | reverse complement strand
TCAAAAAAAGGGTTTAAAAAGACAGACAGGGTTTCAGAGTTCTGAATTCTTTGGTTACACACTTGCCTAACAGTGTCTCTCACCTACACGTTGTGATTTCCAGATTAGATAACGGCATAATTTGCATTGAAAAGTAATCGTATTTGCATCTTAAGTAGCAATGGAAGCTTGAAAGATACAAGATTTTGGTTAGGATTAGCTGGGTCACATTGTGCGTAATGCATATTTTATAAATTTCCCGAATTGCTTTTCGGATAAATTATTTGTATTTTTTCAGGCCAGCGCAATTTGATCATTGCTTAATTACCATTCATTTTGAACAATATTTTATAGTTTATATGGATATATTAGTTATATTGTGTCCCGGCATTTATGGCTGCACTTTTAGATGCGTCAAAATAGGCACTAAATATTTAATTATATCAAGACCAATAATTGATTAATGATTAGTAACAAACTTTATTTACACCAAATGTGTCGGCGAACCAGCAATTGGCCCACAGAATACTTACGTTAAGCGATTCATTGATTAGTAAATCTCTGGGTAGTCAGGAACAATGAACAGGCCCAAAATATAATAATAAATAACAATAATATAATGAATAATTCGATTCAACAAAAATGTTATTAATTTAAAACAAAATGTCATTCAATAATAACATGGAATCGTAAGGGATTTGACTCTCATCTCGGGATTGGATGCGGGGTATTTTAAATTAATTGATAGATGGCAGAACTATCTCTATGTACGTACATTCCTTCATACATAGAATATCCTGGACGTTTGTTTGTGGTCCACCCAAATAAATCATTGCCGTGTCTTCCTTGTATTACTTACTGACTGACAGTAGTAGGCCTCCCCCTACAATAACCTCACTAAACTACAGTATTTTCAATTCCATTAACGGAACTCAAGGAAAAGGCCTTTCAGTATTCTTGTCATTTTGTTAATTGACCTGATGTAAATAACATTTTATTCAAACGTAGCGTTTTACTGTACTTGCCCCAAGGGGACAATAAGTGTTATTGTTTTCACCAAATAAGTTGCCAACCAAGTAAACCACCACCAGATGTTTGATCACGTAAAAGCCCAAAGAAATATATTCGAATGTTGTGCAAGGAACCACTGCATCAAACACCAGAAGGTATTTTTTTTATTTATTATTAAATAATAGTTTTCATTAAAGTATTACCTTGCTTTGTACTTGTACAGGTGCACACCACACCCCCTCTCCTCCCCCCAACTATATTTACCAACTACCTTTTTCGGATTTTGATGTTTAGAAATGTTATAAAACATCATCCCCGCTTATAATAAAAAAATATTTAAGAACATAATAATTAATAAAAAGGTGTAGTCAGTCTAGCTGTGTTTTGGAGAGGTTTGTAATAATGGGATGTATTTCGTTATTGTGTTTCCCAATGTCATCGGATGAACTGTGCAAGTACAATCCACACATCTTCAACCAGAAACTATATAACATTGGAGGTGTCTCATTGGTTCCCCCAAGTTTGACGCTTGAACAAAGCAGCTTCCGCTTTGCAGGACATTACTTTCGCCGTGTGGACCAGCCTGTGCACAATCTTGTGCTTTGGCAGCCCCAAAGAGAAAATTCTGTAAGCATGGTGGACAGCCCATGACTTTCGTGAGACGCCTCCTAAAGGACAATGGCCTTGAAGATGCGGATAATCTCGCAAAATTCAAGTGGGATAGGGAGTTGTGTCTACTACTACTACTAGGATCGGCATGCTGCATTGCAGCTGGATTTTTAAGAATGATGTGCCGGGATTTGTGGCAGTGCAATTTGTTGATAAGCCGGCATGGCATTTTTAATGCGCGCTGAATTGGGGTATGTCAATTGTGGATTGCATGGTGGTGGCAAAACTATTTTTTATCAAGCCTGCATAGTATCTCAATGTGCAGCTTCAATGCAGCAGGCCGGAGTATATTAGTAATAATAGCCCCAATCAATAGCATCTTTACAATGAGTCTCATGCGAAAAAATCGGCTAAAAAATAGAAAAAAAAAACGACTTGAAACAAGCTGAAGTAACCTGTCAAAACCAATATTATTAGATCCTAGAAAAAAAAGAAAAATAATAGAAAAAAATAGAATTAAATTTAAAATAAATAAATGATTAGTTTATCAAAACTTGTCTAACAGGATCTGTGAAAACAATAAATAGGAAATGGGGTCTTATTCCCTCAGATACTACCTAGCATTTATTGTTTTCATATAAATATCACAATCCCTCTCAAGTCGTGGTTGACTAACATCATATAATTATATATTTACAGGGGCATTTACTGACATCTGCGCAATTTTGTTTATAAATCTGATCATTTATCTGAACATACCGGTAGGTGCTAATTGGGGTTGGATGCATTCAGTGGGGAATCATGTTTATGCATTTGGGGCTGATGGTAACATACATTGGGGGTGGGTGGTTTCAACTCTGGGGGAGGTACGGTGGGATTTCTAATTTATTGGTCATTGTCTTAATTTAGTGGTGCAGTTCTGTTAGGTTAGGGGTGGGGTTCGTGGCACACTGCTGATGAGGAGAACCACGAATCCCAGGGTTCAGTGTTTAAATCTCCGAAACTCTTTTATTTTTATAAAATTTATTACTTAGACTTACCTTTTCGGCGGACGAAATGTCCTATATTTTTCTTAATTTATGGGATAGCCTATTCGTGCAATACTTACTGGTACCTGTAGTTACTGTATGGTTTGGTGCTATTTTCCTTGTGGTAGTTGGGTTGGGAGCACTAAAATCGATTTGGTATTTCATTTTTTAATAGGCCCTAGTGCCTGAGTACTAACAGTGGCCCAAGTGACCCTAAATGCTAGGTAGTATCTGAGGGAATAAGACCCCATTTCCTATTTTATTGTTTTCATATTAAAATCACAATCCCTCTAAAGTCGTGGTTGTCTAACATCATATAATTATAAAGGATCTAATGTCGCACTATGCATCCATAGTCGCCATTCATCGATTCACCGAAGTTCATGTCTACTTTTCTACCTTTCAGATCGTTTCTGCTCGATTCAGATCGTTTCTGCTCGTTTCAGATCGTTTCAGGTCGTTTTAGATCGTTTCTGCTCGTTTCAGATCGTTTCAGATCGTTTCAGATCGTTTCAGCTCGTTTCAGATCGTCTCTACTCGTTTCAGATAGTTTCTGCTTGTTTCAGATCGTTTCAGCTCGTTTCAGATCGTTTCAGCTCGTTTCTGCTCGATTCAGATCGTTTCTGCTTGTTTCAGATCGTTTTCTGCTCGATTCAGATCGTTTCAGCTCGTTTCAGATCGTTCCAGCTCGTTTCAGATCGTTTCAGCTCGTTTCAGATCGTTTCACCTCGTTTCAGATCGTTTCTCCTCGATTCAGATCTTTTCTGCTTGTTTCAGATCGTTTCTGCTCGTTTCAGATCGTTTCAGGTCGTTTCAGATCGTTTCAGATCGTTTCAGGTCGATTCAGATCGTTTCAGCTCGTTTCCTGCTTGTTTCAGCTAGTTTCCATTTGAGTCATTCATTGACATCCAGTCATCCGTCATGTGAGTCATCCAGTCGCATGCTGTGCGCGATCTTGTTTTGTAGCAACTAGATCAGTTAAATACCAAAGATAAATGACATTAATTTTTACTTCGCAGGACCAAGAAAAATATATTTGATCGGACCAAGGTTTATTTTCTTGTCGTACCAGATATTTTTATATAAAGATGATAACCATATTATTACTTATCTTAACCTCAGGCGGCACACTGCCTCCTTTAGCCATCTACGAAATTTTTAAATCTTTTACTTGCACCCCATGGGCGGCCCACTGCCGCCTTAATCATTTGTAACAAAATTATTGGCTAAATTGAAATTAAATTGCGTAAATTATGTAATTTAGTAAAGTAAAGTAAATTTTCTTCGGCCGCTAGGCCAGGGATTATACGCACAAAGTCTGACGACTTATTTCCAGTGCGGTCCCCCCAGAACTTTACTCCCCAGAAACTCCAGTACTCATTTAGCTACCACTTAAGGATGCAAGGCAGAGATGCGCCCTGGCTGGTACCTTTAAAGCATTCGTGCCGAAACGAAAACTGCCCTGGCCCATGTGAGGATCGAACCCACGACCTACGGGAGATGTGAATTCAATGCAACCACTACACCAAGGTGGGACCTTGGCTAATTTATGTATTAAAATGCCTTCAAACCAATAGGATTCCCTTCAAGCAATATTAAATTAACTTTTCTAGACCAGTTTTTCCTGCCCAACACGAATATGAACTCCATTTTTCCACCCCAATAGTTATAAGAAAGTTAAAGATGTTTTAAATAAAGGCGGCAGGCACCCTGCCGCCTTGGGGGTTAGGATAATATATGTGAAGGCCGCACCCTGCCGCCCTGGGGTTCAGGGTAATATGTAAAGCCGGCACTCTATCGCCCTGGGGGTTAAGTTATAATTATATAAAGGCGGCACACTGCCGCCTTTATAAGCGTGGTCCTAGATTATTTACAATGAAAAAGGTGACAGTTTGCCGCTTTTTTTTAAGGTTTGGTACGTAACGGGTTAAAAGATTCAGAGGAATTAGGTTTATAAATTCCGTAGACAAAGTTGATTGCGGAATGTGGACGTATTGTGTTGCTTACATGCTAGGCGATATATCCCACACAAATGATGATCTAGGTCGTTTTGGACTGGTTTCACCACATAATCAACTGATCGATCTCATTGTGCAGCTGGGTGCTGGGTGCATACTACGAAGTTAATGCTTGGGGTTGTTGGTTGCCTAACATGGACTGATGGACTGGCGACAATTATTGTCATATTGATTGTGGCTTTCTTGAGCACAGAGAAAATAATTGTTTTGGCCTGGTTCAAAGGAGTTTAACATCAATTATATAATGGTATAATATTTACTGCAATCCAAAAAAGTTTATGTAGTTCCAGGACTTGCTAATAAAAGCTTCAACCAATATCGTATTGAATACCCTATTCTTTAAAGCGTTTCAGTATAATTTTAAGAACCATAAATAATGTATACAGTACAGTACTGAATAATTTCCGTCAAAAGGCTACGCAAAAGATCATCCAAAATGTTTTGGATGAAACACTTTTTTTTCCACAAACAATCTTTTTTAAGCTCATTTATCGACATTCTAAAAATAATCATTTTTCACTCAATTTATAAGGAAAAAAATTAAATATTGAGTTTCAATTCCTCCAAATATATTAATTCTCACTAAATAAGGGAAAGGAAGTGTCATGTTATTCAAATCAAAACAATAAACGAATTTCAATAGTACAGGTTATTTAAAGTTTTGATAAATAAAAAAATAATTTCAGTGATAATTAATATATAATTAATATATTATATAATTAATATATAATTAATATATTTCATAATTAATATATAATTAATATATTATATAATTAATATATAATTAATATATTATATAATTAATATATAATTAATATAGAATTAATATATTATATAATTAATATATAATATATAGGGGCAGATAGGGGTAGAAACTGGACGTAATAAAAATTAATCCCCCTCCAGGGGAACTTGGAGGCCAATAACAGCTGAATACTCTCAAAAATAAAACTGTAACCTGTTCTATTGTGTTGAGTTTATTGTTTTTGTTAAAATAACGTGCCACTGTAACCTTCTCCTTTACATAAATTGATAATTTAATATTGAGGGGGGTTCCCCCCCCCCCCCCCCCCCCCCTTTCTCCTTAGGGGTTACAGATATATTTTTGAAGATAAAAAAAACATTTCAGTGATAATTAATATATTCTAGTGGAGAAATATATATATTATAGTGACAAAATTTTTTTTTTATAAAGTACCGGTAAGGGAATAAAATCAGTTTATAATTTATAAGATCTTGCCGTTAAATAATTTAGTATCTTAGCACAGTATCTTAGCACAGTACAGCAGTATGTCGTAACAATATTTTCGTTGTACACTGTTGGCTATTCAATACCTTACAATGTATTAATTACAACAGTTATGATGTAATTGATATTGATTTAAAAGGTAGAATTTCCCTTTTTTAGAAAACTTTAATATGAAATAAATAAAGCGAAAAAAGTTTCTCCACCCGCCGCCCTCATAAAATCAATAATGAAGTCGGAAATTGATCAATCCATTTCAGTTGATGTAATTATCACAGTGGGATGGGGGTGTTATACTATATATAAACCAACCATACTGAGCGAGAGAGAGAGAGGGGGAGAGAGAGAGAGCAGAGGTTAGTTTGGTCAGGTTCATTCTTGCTTGATACACTTAAACTGAACGTGAACTAATATCTGAGCCAGTGTACCATACTATGTATGGGAAGGCAATTTATTATATAGGGTAAATATATAATGGATTAGTGAGGTTGTCAGTTGTAAATTATTAGTTATATTGTTTCGTACACTAATTTTTAATTGAAGTAACATACAGATTTTGCACTATAAATTATTGTATTATTTAGTCTGATTATTACAACTTATCGTTTGCGGATTTAATTTGCGGATTGCATGAATAGCAATCCCATACAACAATCTCCTCCTGTAAAAGGGCGTTAACTCCCCTATGCGTATGAATATTATATAGTAGCAGTGCTTGGCAGTACTCAACATACGATAATCGATCGTTGCATATTACAGTGTAAAGTTTGGCTTGTGATTCACAACAGGCAATATTTCCTCTATCCACATGTCCAACATAACAACACCCTTATTACATATTAATGTTTTGTTATGCTTTGTTCTGTTCCATGTCCATTGCTAGCTAACCAATTTATTACTGCTACTGCTATATTGCATGCAGGGCATGCTGATATTGACTTATACATTTTACACAATACTTTTGTTGGCTACTGATCTCAGCTGGTCTGTCCTTCGAATTTCAGTTAATGTTGAGGAATATTATCTGTGCATAATTTGTAATAGTTTATTTCTATGCTAATTTGAATTTATTTGAATACGATATATTCGCCTAATTGTAATTTCTTAAAAATTTATTTGCTTTTTTTTTCTTTAATTTCAAAGTTTTATTTAAAATGTACTACACTAATATAGTATGTAAACTATATAATATTTAAATTACCAATAATTCCTGCAGTAGCTGTGTAATATTGTTGATATACCAGTAAAGCGAACAAAGTATAGGAAAAAAGAAATTAAAATGAAGATAAAACAATATTGGGCTAAGATATTAGACATTAGAGTAATTTTGTTTAATATTTTTTTTAGCAATCTTAGTTAAAAATAAGTTTTATTCTTAAATTGTTACTTTATCGCTCGAATATAACCCAACATCGAGAGAAAAATGTGTGCTTTTTTTTACTATGGAAAAAATTACCAATGGGATTGCATCGATTACAATTTTTTTCCCTGTGAAAAATGTAAAATAATTATTTTTGGTGGAATTTCTTAAATTTTATGACATGTGTTGAAAGAGCATCCTCGAAGTAGAAAAGGTTTGCAAGTAATTCGAACAAAATCCATTCACGCACTCAAAAGTTATTGCAACTTTAGTGTCTGTGCGGCGAACTCCAAACCGGAACTCAATATCCAATATTGGTTTATGTAGTTAAGCGGTTCTCTAGTTACGTAATAAATATTCGAGAACACGAAATTATTTAACATTGATTGCAGCATCAGGAGTTTGAAGATTACAATAATTTGAATCGCACAACTATGGAAGCAATAAAATGCTGTGCAGTAAAATAAAATAAATAAATTGAATTGCACAATTCAATTTATTTTTCTTAAATATAACATTATTTTAACTCCTTCCAAAGTGGTCTATAATAAAAATAATTTAATCTAGAAACTGTTTTATAATACCTACCATGTTTTAGAACATTTAAAAAACGAATATTTAAAAATTACCCCTTTTTAAAAAAAAAAAATTTTGGGGGGAAGGGTGGGGGGGGGGGGGGGGGGGGGGGGTGGTACTTGGTACCCAGGCACCTCACTTGGAGGATACATATTAATTGGTTCTAGAATAAACGGTACTACTCCGCCCTTTCGACACCGAGTACGCCATGACCCGTAATATAGTGTCATTTACTGATGACACGGACCCCCCCCAAATTGTTCTACAAATCTTTATGATATTGCTTGAAATTTGA
The DNA here is from genome assembly GCA_032718475.1 of Nemertoderma westbladi. Taxonomy (NCBI): domain Eukaryota; kingdom Metazoa; phylum Xenacoelomorpha; order Nemertodermatida; family Nemertodermatidae; genus Nemertoderma; species Nemertoderma westbladi. The sequence continues at coordinate 12,657 of JAUCBJ010005678.1, read as the reverse complement.
AACACAACTAGTACAACTCAGCGTGGTTGTTACCATGAATCCGGAATTTTCGATTTCGCCTTTAAATTGTTTTTATAAGCGTTTTAAAAAAGTTTCTTTTGCGAAATCGCGCCATCCGTATCATTGCCATTCTTCATATTACTTGTATTTTTTTTCATATCAATAGAAAGCTTGCGTTGCAAGGATTCCAAATATGTAACAATGTCTGAATTTCGTTGAGAAACAGATGAGAATAGGCGTTCAAAGATTGCAAGAATTATTGTTCGCTGAAGGCCATTTATTCTATTTAATAAATACACAAAATTCTAGAACGTGTTATTTATTTTATGAGTTGGTTGGCAACAGTGGTATTCCTATTTATAAGAAGCAGATATCTAATATTATATTTGGTTTATGCAGTTTAACTAACTAACTACTGTAATATTGAATTATGTACTGTATGTGTAGTGTACTTTTGTTTATAGTGTCTGATTGTTCTGTATGTCAGTGGGTTAGTTATATTTAAATTTACATGGTGCAGTATCAGTGGAAGGTTATCCTTCAACAGGGGCATTAAGTTGCCGAAGTTTGATTATGAAACACACACATCAAATGCCTATACAATATCTATATTGCGTAGCTATTCATACATAAACAAATTGTTCCAAAATATCGTGTATTTATTAAATATAATAAATGGCCTTCAGAGAACAATAATTCTAGCGATCTTCGAACACCTATATCTCAGCTGTTTCTCAACGAAATTCAAACATTGTTACATATTTGGAATCCTTGCAACGCAAGCTTTTTTAATGATATCTATAAAGCGAGGTTAATGTGAAGAATGGCGATGATAGGAGATGTGCAATTTCGCAAAAGACACTTTTTTAAAACGCTTAGAAAAAAATGCAAAGGCAAAATCGAAAATTCCGGCTTCATGGTAACAACCACGGTGAGTTTTGTGTTTCAAATTTCATGCAATATGATAAAGATCTGTGAAATTTGGGGGGGGGGGGGGGGGGGGGGGTCCGTATCATCAGAAAATGACACTATATTAAGGGTCATGGTGTACAGGTTAAATAATATTCTACATTATTTTCCATGCGATAAATAATTATTGTAACACTCACTCTATCTTTTATTAAATAATTAAGTAACAAAAAACTTTTTTACATGTTAATTTGATTGAAAAGTTGACATTTTTGTAAATGTTCTAGAACATCACACGGCCTAATAAATATATTGGATTTTAATGGTAGCTAGTGTTTTTGTAATATGTTGGAAAAAATTTCTGTTCTCTGTTAACTCTAATTGTTATCTTATTAAATATAATTAAGATTTTTTTATGGAATAATGTTCCAGAACACATTCTACATCGTGGGAAAATCTATTTTTTACTGTTACTTTTAAAAATAGCAGCTATTTTATAGGAATGATTTATATTTGTAAATTTAAATTTTATTAATGTCGCCTCTGTTGCCAACATATTAACAGTATTCCAGAATTCTAAAATTTGTAATATAAGAACAGCTGGTTTAAATCTCTTACAGCATCACCTATAATATAGTGTCATTTTCTGATAATACGGACCCCCCCCCTCCCCCAAATTTTTCAACAAATCATTATAATATTTCTCGAAATTTGAAGCACAACTAGTTCAACTCACCGTCGTTGCTACCATGAAGCTGGAATTTTCGATTCTGCTTTTAAAACTTTTCATAAACATTTTAAAAGGTGTCTTTCGAAATTACACCATTCGTATTGCCGTTATACTTCACATTACTCGTGATTTACTTATATAATTAGAGACCTTTTACGTTGCTAGATACACTGATACGTTATCTGATACACTTATTTAAAAGCTTGTAACTTAAGATTGAAAGTTAAAATAACAATTCTGGCAAACCAAGGAAGGAAGAGAGACTATATATATTTCAAGTTTCATGCAATCTGATTAAGAATTGTATAAAAATGTGGGGTCGGGGACGGGGCATGTATCTTAATTACCACTATATTCCAGAACGCATGGTGTACTATAGGATTTCTACCAAACACCCCATTTGGTCAATCGAAAAAAATATATGTGTTCCAGAATGTAGTGACGGTGATGGCCAAATATACTGCATGTATTTCATTGTTACTTAGTTATTCTGACGTTTTCGAGACTTTGCATAGTTATAAAGGTCGTTAGTCTCCATTTAGGAAAATTATTAAGACAAAACAGGACACTCGCAACGAGGCTAATGTAGGAGAAGAGTATTGTAAAACTAAAGATGTCATACTTAACTTAAATAGCCCTAGTTAGAAGGTTTACAAATGACACTTAAAGTGTGTGCGGGCAAACTGAAAGGGCAAACTGAAAGGGCAAACGGAAAGGATCTCTGTTTTTACAACTAGTTTATCACAATCTGATAGCATCCCCTTTACTCATATATATTTTGGGAAAGACGGTTTTTGTATCTAATAGAGATTAGTATAATGTACTTTAATATAGGGTCTCGTGCTGCGCGAAGGCCCCACGAACGTGTATTACATTGTTACTTTCTCCGCGTTTCATTTAAACACAATTGAACTGGCTGCAGTGACAGCTCTGTCACCGTAAAGCCTTGGGATTTTGTATACAGCGCTGTCACTGTGTTCAGAATGCTTTCAAAATGCATGCGTAAAACCACCGCACTGTCACTGCGAAGTGTATCTGTGAACCAGACCTTAGGATCTTTTCTTGGAATCTCGTTGATCTCGATTGCTGCAAAGTTATACAATAGAATTCGGTTATAATTACTTTGGGGACCATCTTTTATATATACCGGTATACTAGTATATGTAGATACTAGTATATAAATACTATATACTAGTATATACTGTATATAACAATTGAGGGAAAGGAGCAGGTTACAGAGGCAGGCTTTTCTAACCAAAACAATAAACGAGGGAAACCATATATGGTCAGACATTCAGTAGTCACTCTATAACCAAAAAAAATCTGGCAGTAAAGCAATTGCTACCGGTATGCAACCGCTGTAGAATGACAATTACAAACGGTTGAAAATACAGTCCCCAAAATAACAATCCCCTAGAATTCTATTAAATCGCATTAGGGAACACATGAGAGACGTCTACGTGGAAATCAGAGAATGGGTGCCGCAAAGGTCGTGAGACCATCATGGGAATTGCTCCTGACTAAAATATTGCAGAGGTGATATCAGTTTACAAATAGTCTAATGAAAGTAGTGTCAACTGCTCATGGTGGCCAGATCCTTTTCAAATCTTATGGAGAGACCTACAGGCACACTTGCACCATTCGTATTCATAATTGTTATGGGTTATATTCTAGGCATGTCTATCATTTCATTGAGGGTTTTCTGGGTGTTGGCAACACCTCCTACTGCTTCCAGAAGTCGAGGAAATCTCGCTACTCACTTAATGCTAGTAGTTTTGTTAACCAAAATTTGACAGTTACCTTCGACAGTCCTGTAAGGATGGTAAGCCTGAGCCTGTGGAGAACTTCTGCAACTTGGGGTTGTGGATCAAGAAGTTAGGTGATGAAGACCTTCAAATAAGAAAGTTGAAGGCACACAGGCAGCATTGAATGCGCTGTCAAGACACGTACAATATTGAAATCTATCTATCTATTTAGAACAACAGTATAACTGGTACTCGGAGTCCATGCTATGCTGAGCTCTGGAGACAAAATCAAGTCCATTGATTAAGTACAATGCACATCTGTGAGTGGGAATTTATATGTTTATTTCAGGCTTACACCACAATTTAAGTAATTTATAATAACTTTATTTATACTGTAGCTGTCAATACAATTTAGGCATTACTTTATTGCAAGATATAATCGAAAGAACTTATTATTACAACAATGATGATGAGTTGCAGAAACACTTTCTCTAGACGAACTATCCGAATCATAAAAGTTGTATTTATTACTTCATTTGTTTGGCTTTTATTGGATGTAGCAATGATGAGCATATATTTGGACTGTTCAAGTGGAGATTGTAAGATTACCAGCAACATTGAAAAATCACATAACAATATTCTGCCAATAACTCAAGAGAAACATAAAAAAGATAGTCATAGTGATGATCAAAATCATTTATCTCTGGAGAATGATAGAACTATGGAACATCATACAGAAAAACATGCAATGAAAGACATCCAAAATATTTTAATAATTAAAGATAAAAGTACCCCGGAGTCAACAACAGCATCTGTGGAAAAGATTAAAGAAGCTGAAACAATCGCAGTGAAAATGGGAAACCAAATAATAGAAATAACAAGGGGTGAAAGACAATCTGTGGAAATAGGATCCGACTCAGGGTTATATGGCTGGGATGTTTCTGAGTATTGGGAAGGTGATGACAACCCAAAAGTCGGACCTGGGGAGGCCGGTAGAGGCGTAACGATAGATGATGACGCTGGGAAAGCGAAGGTGAAGGAGTTGTGGAGTGTGAACCAGTTCAATTTGTATGTGAGTGATATGATCGCATTGAACCGGTCCATTCCAGATATTCGTCACTCAAACTGCCGAAAAAAGGAACATAACTACCCTAAACAACTCCCAGACACATCGGTAGTTGTTGTGTTCCACAATGAGGCATGGAGTACTCTCCTGCGAACTGTTACCAGTGTTATTAACCGATCACCAAGGTCGTTACTAAAGGAAATAATTATTGTGGATGATGCATCCACTAGGGAACATTTGGGACTGGCTTTAGAGCAGTTTGTAGCGGATCTATCTGTACCGGTACGGGTTGTCAGACAGCAGAAACGGGTAGGTTTGATACGGGCGCGATTGGCTGGGGCCGAGGTTGCTACAGGTGGAGTGATCACCTTTCTTGACTCTCATTGCGAGGCCACGCGTGGTTGGTTGCCACCATTGCTGTCAGAGATTGCAGTGAGTAGGTCGACAGTGGCGGTGCCGGTTATAGATACCATCAATGATGATACTTTTGCCTACCAAGGTAACAGTGAAACTGCATTTGCTGGAGGGTTCAACTGGAGATTGGAGTTTCGCTGGTATGATATGTCAAAGGCAGAGCAGGTCAGTTGGTGGGAATATGTATGAGTTATTTGTAATTTTCGTACATACTGCAGTTATACCTGAAAGCATGTTTATTTTGATAGACCATATTCCATGATTTCTGAACCTTGAAAAAATGCATTATTGAGATAACCCTCCTTGGCTTATTTGATAATTATTAATGGTATTAATTGCAGTATTAGGGATTAGCCATTAGCATCAATATTCAATAGTACGCTGTTGACCTTCTGGAATTCATGCTGCAGTGCTGTGAATATGACTATTGTATGTATAACAAACTTTCTATAGTTTTACTCTTTTAAACGAATCTATTAGGCATATTATTTCTCACCATTTCCATAAAGAGCAAAACATTGCATGAATGATATTTATGGCTGTCATAGATGCAGCCGCTTTTGTGCGTGCATCATGAATAACATTCTGGTATCTGGTGTCCTCAGTAGAAATAGCTATGCAAGGACTGCTGCGCAGTTATTAGTGGAAGATGTACTTAATTGGTCTGATTAAATTACTGGAAGGTTGGATGTTGGCAGACCATGTTTCACTTTGTGGATGCATAAGTCTAAATAACAATGTATCTATGACCCAACAATTAAAAAATAACAGAAATACATATATGTTACAGTAGTATTAATAAAAACATACTATCACCTGAGGTCAGGTTAGGCTGCTTATTCTTAATTGTGAGACAGTTTCTGTTCTCACTGCATTCTCGTTCAATACATCGGTTATTTCACTAGGATGCATCGCCACCTGGCCCCCGCAATGCACTGTATCCATTGTTCGTGATCCGACACAGTATCTTTATTTATTTATCCTGCCAACTTATTTATCTTAGCTGACATAGAATAAGACCACATACAGACTGATCAGTTCTAGTCACAGACTAACCACCATGATGGCACTATTCGGCAAATCTCAAAATAGAAAACTAATGTCATATATTTGAATTATATTTTTTCAAAATTGTGATTAAAAAAAAACATCATTCCAGACATAATTGTCAATGGCCTCATTAGTTACATAACTCATAAAGGTTTGTAAAATTGTATTACCTTCAGGAAAAAGCAATAATCTGTCTATTCTTTCCATTATAGAAACGCGTCGAGGGTGACCCTTCTCTCCCATTCGACTCTCCCACAATGGCCGGTGGGTTGTTCTCTATAGATCGCGAATATTTCTATGAGTCGGGAAGTTACGACGAGGGGATGGACATATGGGGCGCAGAGAATCTGGAGATGTCCTTCCGTCTGTGGCAATGTGGTGGTCGACTTGTAATCGTGCCGTGTTCCCACGTTGGTCACGTGTTCCGTAAGAACAGCCCATATTCATTCCCCGGAGGGACTGGAAACACTTTAACTAAAAATAGTCGACGTCTTGCAGAGGTTTGGCTTGACGAATACAAATTCTTCTGGTACCAGGTGAACCCTTCTGCCTTGAGCGTTGACTACGGCGATCTGACGTCACGGTTCGAACTTCGAACTCGATTAGGATGCAAATCTTTTCGTTGGTACATTGAGAATGTGTGGCCTGAATCACAGATGAATGTTGATCTCGATATGATTGGTGAGTTGAGATCGATGGAGGGTGATTATTGTGTGGACAATATGGGGTATAAGGATGGAGAAAAAGCAGGACTGGTGAGATGTCATGGGCAAGGAGGGAACCAGTTCTTTGTCCTGACTGGACCTCAAGAGATACGAGGAGACGAAGTGTGCCTGGATGCAACTAACTTGGACACAGAAGTCCACGTCTATAGGTGCCATGGACAGGGCGGCAATCAAGTCTTCCATTTTCACAAGAATTCTAAGACTGTTAGGCATCAATCTAGTGATAAATGTATGGACAGTGGAGGGGCGGACAGTGGGGAACTCAGACTGCGACCTTGTGATGGGTCTCCTAGGCAACAGTGGCGGATTGAGCCCGCAACTAAACTGAAGCAACAAATATTGTCCTACCGTGGGGAAGGGTAACAGTTGTCATGGTTGTGGTGAGCAATTCGCTAAATATAGCCAGATAGCCTATAGTTTTGGTAACACTTTTTTTATAATTTGGTTCTTAATTATTTAAAGTGACACGATAAATGTAAAATATCTAAATGGTTTAAAAATATTTTTATTTATTATATATATTTATTCTGGTTTTTCTTTCTTCAATATTAATACTAAATATAACAATGAGTTGTGCAATAAAACACAATTATTGTAAGCCCAATGCATTTATTTGTTGTTTACTTCAATATAACGACCACTACATAGGTATTCTTCTGTATTCATAAAGTATACCTATTACATACGAACTGAGCAATAATATAATAAAAAAAATAAAATTACAAAATTTTACTTTCTCCCTAACTTCAGCGCTTTATCATTATTTTTCAGATATTTTTATTTATAGATTATTTTTTCGATGCACGCTTTTTATTACTGAATATTTTGTAAAGTATTCGAAGAATAATTAAACTCTGAACATACAACTTTTTCTAACCAAAATTTATTTTAAGTTAGTTATCTACTATCAAATCTCATAAAACATTTTTTGGGAGGGTAGCGGGATACTTGAGGCAAGTAATTTTCAAATCCCTTTTGCCTTGTATAAAAAAACTAGGATTGAAATATCTTATTGATAAACTGAAAGTTATATATTTCTGAACATTATAAAAATTTTGTATAAAAAATTGTATATTTCTGAACATTTTAGAATTATTGTATAATATCCAAGTCACGAACCACGAATTCTATTCATCAATATTCTAATAATTTATTCAACAATATATATAACGTTGTAACTCTTATTTCACCGATCATTGCGTTCGAATGACCCTAAGATAATTGTATTAAATACGGAGAAGGGGGGGGGGGGGGGGGGGGGGGGCTGGACGCAAAACCCACCTTGGCGAATTAATATCCCGCCTCAATGTTAAATTCTCAATTTAGGGAAAGGAGCAGGTTACAGTGGGACGTTATTTTAACCAAAACAATAATCTAAACACAATAGAACAGGTTACAGTTTTATTTTTGAGTGTAATCAGCTGTTATTTGCGTCGAATTTCCCCTGGAGAGGGATTAATTTTTATTGCGTCGAAAGTCCCCCCCTTATCTGTAAATACGACAAAGTTCTAAATGAAAATTATGCACAAATATATGCAACGTTTTGTGCATACATACATATTATACGTACATATTATATTAGTGTGAATATAATTTTTGAACTTTGAAACCAACGCGTGCACAGTCCGGCTTTATAATAAATTATTAAAATTAGGTAAATTGTGAAATAAATCAAGTGAAAAGTGTGCTAAAAAAAGTCTTCCTTAATTGGAAACCCAAATGTTCAACCGTAATTAGTCATCATTCTATTTAAGCAGGGACACGAAGTGCATTCTGTAAAATTCGAGTCCTCGGTGTGAATAAATAATTTAATCTAAATTATTGTTTCTTCTTTCGGCCGAATGTAACCCAAAATTGAGAGAAATAGGCATGCTTCATTCCCAGGGGAAAAATTATCTCAAAGGATTGGAATGATTATACTTATTTTCGCGGCGAAAAAAGTATTAAGAAAATGTGAAAATCTTTCTGTTGGAATTTCTCAAATTTTATTCCTTGTGTTAAAGAGCACCGAAGTAGAAAAGGTTTGTTAGTTGCAAAATTCATTCACACACTAAAAGTTATTGCAACAAACTCTAGCCTTAGCAAATCCTCAAACTCAATATTGGTTTATGTAGTTAAGCGGCTCTCTAGTTACGTAATAAATATTCGAGAACACTGTTAAATTATTTAACATTGATTATGGCATCATTAGGAATTGAGTACAGTCATTTGAATCGCAGTAACTATGGAAGCAATATAGTAAAATACTACAGTTCACTTTATTTTGTAACAATATATCGCTCTATCTTTTATTAAAGAATGAAACAATAAAAAAGTACCAATTCAAGATTAAAATGACGTATTACATGGGAAAAAAAACGCAGAACATTTTTTTTCAATATTCTTTCAATTCTTTATTAACCTCGCTGGGGCTCTGTCAATTGAATACCTCGAGAAGAGTAAAAAAGTTATTCTTTTTTCCCCATGCAATAAATAATTAGAATTGTTACATTTTTGCTCTTATGTGTTTCACCGTTATTTGCCTCCTTAGCTACACTAACTCGAATGTTGAGCTGATTATCTTAATCCCGTCGGAATACGCACCAAAGTCGAACTAAATAAGTTTTCACCCCGAGTTCTCTAATTTTACTTTCAGAATTTAACGCACATTATGTCCCTGCTTAAATAAATTTTTTACTACTTACCATTGAACGGAAAGGTACATGTTTATCACATATTGGCTTGATTTAATTCACAACTAACCTTGTTTTATATCTAGTATAAGTTTTAGACATAATAATTAATTGTTCTATTCGAATTAATATATTTCAGTTGAAATATTATTTTCTTATTGCATACAAATCTTAGCTGACAATATCATTTAGGCATATATTTGTTCTAGACATATATTATTTATAATTTAGGGACTTAAGTACCCTATGTAATTATTGATGATGAGTTTCAGAAACACTTTCTCTAGGCGAAATATTCGAATCATAAAAATTGTATTTATTACATCATTTGTTTGGGTTTTATTGGACGTGGCAATGATGAGCTTCTATCTGGACTGTTCAGGTGGAGATTGTAAGAGTACCAGTAGTAGTGGAAAATCTTATAGTAATCGGTTGCCAATATCTCAACCGAAACATCAAAAAGAAAATTATATTGGGAATCAAAGGAATTTGTCTCATGATGAAGATAAAATCTTGCAACATCATATAGAAAAGGGAGTAATAAAAAATAACCACAATATATCAAGATATGAAAATGAAATACGCCCAGAAACTATAACAGATTCAGGGCAAACTTTTATAGAAGCTGAAGAAATGGCAGTGGAAATAGAAAACAAATTATTGAAAATACCAAAAGATGAATGGCGATCTGTGGAAACAATGTCTGTAACAGCATTACACAGTTGGGATTTCTCTCATCATTGGAAGGGTGATGATGACCCAAAAGTCGGACCTGGGGAGGCTGGTAGAGGCGTAGCGATAGATGATGACGCTGGGAAAGCGAAGGTGAAGGAGTTGTGGAGTGTGAACCAGTTCAATTTGTATGTGAGTGATATTATTAAAGAGAAGATAGTTGAAATTCAGTCAATAAGAAATAAATGAAATTGTAAAATGTAAAATGTGCAAACTCTTCTTATATTTATTAATTAAGATACATTATTGGAAATATTTATTGTATTTCTATGAAGTTTCTGGAGTAAATATTGTACATATTGTCTGAACAGTGGAAAAAGACGCAGTAATTTATTAGAATCATTTCTCCTGCATGGTATATAAGTGCGCAACTGTCTGATAGCAGTATCATTACAAGTAAAGTGTACATACAATTTATGGGGCTATAAATCAGGTTTCAGATGAGGGAAGCCAATTGCATCTCAAAGATTACTTCTCGTAACTTCCTTCTCAAATGCCGAAAAATATGAACAATGTAATAATTCGTTATTTTTCATGGCATTTAATATAACACAATGTTGTTCTTACTCCCATTAGAGACCTATTGGTGGCGACCCTTCCCTTCCATTCGACTCTCCTACAATGGCTGGTGGATTGTTCTCTATAGATCGCGAATGTTCTTCCGTCTGTGGCAATGCGGTGGTCGACTCGTTATCATGCCGTGTTCCCACGTTGGTCATGTGTTCCGTAAGATCAGCCCATATTCATTCCCCGGAGGGACCGGAAACAATGTATTAAAAAATAGTCGACATCTTGCAGAGGTTTGGCTTGATGAATACAAATTCTTCTGGTACCAGGTAAACCCTTCTGCCTTGAGTGTTGACTACGGCGATCTGACGTCACGTTTCGAACTACGAACTCGATTAGGATGCAAATCTTTTCGTTGGCACATGAGAATGTGTGGCCTGAATCACAGATGAATGTTGATCTTGATATTATTGGTGAGTTGAAGTCGATGGAGGGTGATTATTGTGTGGACAATATGGGGTATACCGACGGCGAAAGGGCTGGGTTAACGCGGTGTCATGGACAGGGAGGGAACCAGTTCTTCATTGTCAGTGGAAAGGAAGAGATCCGAGGAGACGAAGTCTGCCTGGTTGCAACTAACTCTGTTCGCGCTTTCAGACCTTTGGCAGTTTAACCCGCCAAATTAAGATGTCTTCTAGATATTAAATCGCTTTTTAGCCTATGACAAGTATTTGATTCACTACACTAGTCGAAACCAATCCGTGCGCGACCATTCACCCGCTGGATATTCCCGGGAGATTGGGTTCGACGGTTTAATTTTATTGCTATGTAAGCCTAATGTATTATTCGACTGACAGTATTATATAATCTCTGACAATATTATTTACCTTCGGGAATATTAACAGTTCCTTTAGGACGTGGCGCTTTATCTATATAAACAGAGTTATGACTTAAACTACTCACAACGATATGGCTTAATTATAATTCACATATATGGCGCATTCTTTAGGAATTGCTTCTTTAACAGACTCGCTCATACGCAATGCTGCACAATACTGCACACTAATCTGCCAATCTTCACTGATTTTAGTCACATATAAAAGGAACACAGACTGACTCATGTAGGGTCTATCAAATAACATTAGATTCACTTCAAACCACTTTAACATAAGTCACAATCGTTATTGGTAACCTTTCTCTCTTACCTTCGGTATATCAAGAATATTGGGTGTCGGGGTTATTTCTCGTTATTCCAATATAATAATTCATCAACAAATATAATGAATAACCGACAACAAATAGCAGTATGCAGTATTCACAGATCAATCGTGCCAGTTTGTTTTGATATTTACAGAGTTTAAAGCCAGGTTGTTTGATGCGTAATTGCAGCCAGTTAAAGGATATATGTCCTTGTAATTAAACCTACTAGTGTTGAGCTAAAAAGCATAAAACATAAAACACTACAAAGCCGTTCTTTCGTGGCTTTTAAAAAACTCGTGACTACTGCTCTATACGAGGATACCAACTCCCTTATTCCACGAAGCTCCCGTTCAACACAGAGAAAGAGCAGTGAGATAGGAAATTTTCAGTTCAGCAGCTCTGTGATAGGTCAAAATCAAGGCTAACTCAAATTCTATTGGGAGATACAAAAACAAGGCTATGACGCAACCTCCCTAGGCTTGGTGGCCGATTAAACAGAGCCCAGATGCCTGCGTACAGCAAATCAGCCAATAAGCTGGTAACTTGCACTATTTTTAGCTGTAGATCACTTTGAGAGTATTCTTAGCGACTGGGGGGGAAATGGCCAACAAGGCAAACGAATCAGTTATCCCACAAAAGCTTTTACACCGCTCCCAGAAAATGGGATTTAAGTCTATAAAATATACAAAATCACAGTTTCTAAAATATAAAAATACTCTAAACAGTTAGTCTTTACGGACGGCGTTTACGCAGTTTTTTGAGGCTAGCAAGAGTCCTTTTCTCTTTGGGGGGGGGGAGCCACTTTACTAGGCGGGCCATAACTCCTGGGTGAAGGGTGCAATATGATTGCATTAAAAGGTTTGGGTTTACGGTCGGTGTCTCGTCCATTTCGATATGCTTCTCCTCG
>JAUCBJ010005677.1:0-28719 GCA_032718475.1 Nemertoderma westbladi | reverse complement strand
GTAGTGCTGCTGTGCTGTAGTGTGTGATCCGGTAGCCTGATTGTTGTTGCTATAGTATCTTTATACGGAATCGGTAAGTTTCATTGTTTTGGTATTATTGGCACCGGTATCCTGAATACAGGAATAGGCTAGACTTACTGTTGTACTTTAGGCCGGTAGCATAAACACAGATTAAATTCCGACTAGCGTAACATTTCGGTCGTGTCGAATTCGGCTCATCCGACGCTAGTTATCTCTTCCACGTTTCTGACAACCGTAAATCCAAAGGTAACATATCTTGATACACAAAATGCCGCCTAAATTCGATCCCAATGAGATAAAAGTCGTATGTCTGCGAGTCGTAGGCGGAGAAGTTGGAGCAACTTCCTCGCTCGCTCCCAAAATCGGTCCTCTGGGTCTGTCTCCAAAGAAAGTCGGTGACGACATAGCGAAAGCAACCACCGAATGGAAAGGTCTCCGGATAACGGTTAAACTCACCATCCAAAACCGACAGGCGCAAATATCCGTCGTACCTTCGGCATCCGCTCTCATTATAAAAGCACTGAAAGAACCTCCGAGAGATCGTAAGAAAGTCAAGAATATTTCCCACTCCGGGAATATAACAATGGATAACGTCTTGGAAGTGGCTCGTATAATGAAAGATCGATCCATGTCTAAAGATTTCACCGGCACTGTTAAGGAAATCCTCGGCACCGCGCAGAGTGTTGGGTGTAGAGTCGACGGTAAACATCCTCATGATGTTATCGACGAGATTAACGACGGGGAATACGATATTCCCGACGCGTAGACTCGCTGTCCTGTTGGTTTAGTGATAGCCCTATCGTACTGGAGTATGTTGCGTCGGTAGGAGATGTCAATGGATTTAGGTGCTTCTATTTATCTCTATAGCCATTGTTTTGGTGTATTTAAATTCTTGTACGCCAGTATAAATGCAGTAATACAATATATACTAATAATAATGGCTGTTATAAGTTTTGAATTTTAATTGTGAGTTTTGCTGGTGATTGATACAATTAAAATTTCTAAATAGTTTTATTAACCAAGAGCATAAAAGAAGCACTTGCCTGTTACAGGTTCTTAAATAATTATTATTTTATAAGCTGGGGGGGGGGGGGGGGGGGGGGTGGTGGTTATGGGGGTTTGTACACTCTGGGATGTCCACAGTGAGTCCTTTATTCTTTTTTATGATTATTTATTGATTACCTTTCTTTTAATAATATTGTCTCGTCAGTTCGTAATTTTATGTTATTCCTAGGGATTGAATATGAATTTGAAAAATTATTTTTTGTAATAAATATTTATCGTGCAAAAAATTGAGACGTACGTTAATATGTAATTGGCCTATACCCCAGGATTTCGCCCTTATCATGTGCGCGGATTTTAGAGAGATGGTATGGTAAATGGTAGACCAGCACTTTACCCAAGTTTATAGCAGTCAATACCAATATACGATTCATGATAGACACAAATCTTATCCTATCCTGCATCCTGTCCTGGAATCAGGGACAGGATACGATACGATACGAAAATACGATACGATACGAACCAATTTTTAACGATACGATACGATACAAATGCAAATATGGATAAATACGATACGAAATACGAAAAATGTTTCGTATTTTTTTCGTATCGTATTTTATCTAAGAATTAATAAAAATATATGTATTGCATTTTGTATTACACACAGAAAATAATATAATATAATAATAATATTTATGATAGGCAAATATTTATTGTTTCAATGTACGTCTGGTCATATTACCATGCGACTTTATGAATACTGTACTGATGTACCTACCTAGGCCTACATACTGCCGTAATTTATGGAATAATTTAGATTTTGATGTACCAATATTGAATAAAATTCAAAATTTCAATTTCGTAGTCAAACTACTGTAATACAAGAAAAAACTATGTTTTATTTCAAAACAAATATTTTATTTCAAAACAAATGTTTTATTTCAAAACAAATGTTTTATTTCAAAACAAATGTTTTATTTCAAAACAAATGTTTTATTTCAAAACAAATGTATTTATTTCTTTTATTCTCTCACTAGAATGCTTTTATCACAACATCAATGCACAATATCCTAAAAACTTTATTTAAACGATAATTAAATTATATTTCAGTGGTCTTTTTTATCATTATTCTACAGTTAATTACAATGTGATTAATAATCCTCCTGTCTAATTTATACACCAATTTTGAGAAAAAAAATGTAAATAAATAAGTGGTGTGATCTCTTGTTTGACTGTTAAAAACATTAATATTTACAAAATAATAAGATACGAAAATACGAAAAACATTTATTGTATTATACGATACGAAGTCAATTTTTATGATACGATACGAAATTCGATACGAATAAAATACTGCGATACGAAATACGAAAATCCGTTTTCGTATCGTATCCTGTCCCTGGTTACAGTGCAGTTATTCTTGAACCTTATCGTGATTTGTTGGTACCAATAGAAAGCTGACCGTGCAAGGATTCCAAAAATGTAAAAACAATTAAATTTGGTTGGAAAATAGCTGAGATATGAGAGTTCAAAAGTTTCATGGTTCTGCACCTGCGCGAGGCTGTTTTATTCTATTAAATAAAACACCATATTCTAGAACATTTTGTTTATCTATGAATAGCTACATAATAGTATGATTAAAGAAGAATTGCATTGTTGCCCAGCTACGTATTGGATAAACAAAATGTTCTAGAATATGGTGTTTTATTTAATAGAATAAAACGGCCTCGCGCAGGTGCAAAACCATGCAACTTTTGAACGCCAATATCTCAGCTATTTCCCAACCAAATTTAAATGTTTTAACATTTTTGGAATCCTTGCACGGTCAGAAATATATTGGTACCAACAAATCACGATAAGGTTGAAGAATAACTGCAGTGTAACTGGTGAAATATCAACGGAGACACCTTTTTCAAACGCTTGTAGCTAAAAATTGAAAGCAAAAATAAAAATTCTGGCTTTCCCACGGAGGAATCGGGAGGTGAAACTATCTCTGTTTCAAATTTCATGCAATCTCATTAAGATTCGTAGAAAAATTTGGGGGGGGGGGTCCAGGTACCTGAATAACGCAGATAGGGGGGGAAACTGGACGCAATAAAAATCCATCCCTCTCCAGGGGAAATTCGACGCAAATAAAGGCTGATTACTCTCAAAAATAAAACTATAGCCTGTTCTATTGTGTTTAGTTTATTATTTTGGTTAATATAACGCGCCACTGTAACCTGCTCTGAGGCAAGTCACTAGACTAGCCTCAGTAAACACCCTAACACTTGGGTCCCCAATGCGACAAGGTGAGCTGACTGCCTTGGCAGATAAGCTTTCTCTTATCGCAGTGGGTGTTCAAGAGCACCGAATGCAGACTGGACAGACTGATGATGTTCTGATTAAGGACATGGGGGGCTGTTGGCGACTCGCCCTCGCGTCAGCAGATGGTAGTGGCAATGGTGGAATTGGTCTATTGATGAATCCAACTGCACATGCAGCATTGGACAAAATAGACTAGAGTTTCCTAAGGTGGTTCTGATTGTGTGCTACTCTCCAACTAGTGTTGCCCCTGTAGAGGAGGTGGAAAATTTCTACCACAATCTACAAGCTGCTACTGATGGAGTGGATCAGCATGCATTCTTAACATTCCTGGGAGACTTTAATGCAAGTCTGCATCAATCACCTACATCGCCCTGGGTCTATAGCAATAGTGTTAACCGAAATTCTGTCCATCTTCAGGATTTTATCTCTGGAAATGGATTGTTTTCGGCTGGAACCCAGTTCAAGAAGCGAACTGGAAAGCTATGGACTCATAGTGGACCCAGTGGTCACAAGTCCCAGATAGACCATATTCTGTTTCGTAGGAAATACAGGAGCTCTATACAAGACTGTAATGCATTTACACTTCGACCCTTCTCCAGTGATCACCGCCTTATTGTGGCCAAGGTAAGACTTAGTCTGCGTGCTAGCAGAACAACGTAATCTGCCTTGCCGCGGCATGACTGGTCCTCTCTGTTGCAACAGCCAAGTGTGAGATCCAGCTTTACACGACAGCTGAGCAACAGGTATGAGGCTCTTGCCTCTGAGGCGGCAGATCACTGTGAGGGCTATACTGCCTTTACAGAAGCAGTAAAGTTAGCAGCTGCAGAAACAGTTCCTGTATACCCTCGAAACAGGAAAAGGGCCCCCTGGACTGACAACAAAATTCAGAAGTGCCGAAATGACCTTCATAAGGCGCAGAAAGAGTCCCGACTCAAACAGACTACAGCGGCCAAGAATGCAGTTAAGGCTGCATCTAGGTCCCTGAACAGGCAGTACTCTGTTAATCTACAGGAGCTAATAAACCAACAGGTTGATGCCATCAATGATGCTGACGACAGCAGGCAATCATCCCAGGCATGGAAATCGATCAATCTGCTTACTGGGCGGAAAAGCCAACCAACCACCAAGGTTAAGGCTGAATCACCAGCCGACCGCCTCAATGGTTGGAAAGCCCACTTTGAAAAGCTCCTCAATAATGACAGGGTATTGCCTGATAACTTTATAGAAGTAAAAGTGTCTGAGTCTGTACTCCCAGATATTCCCATTGGCGATATCTCCTTTGCAGAAGTGAAGGCTGCTGCAAAGAGCATTAAGACCAATCGTGCCAGTGGAGTAGATGGTGTTCCCCCTGAGGTCTTTAAAATACCTGAGTGTTTAAAGCTCATCTATCCCATCATAGTAGACATGTACCGAACAACAAGAGTCCCACAAGAAATGAAAACAAATAAGTTGGTGCCAGTTCCCAAGAAGGGCAACCTAACTCTCTATGGTTCTTTTCGGGGAATCTCATTGATCTCGATTGCTGCAAAGCTATACAATAGGATTCTATTAAATCGCATCAGGGATCCCATTGAGAGACTGCTCCGTGGAAATCAGAATGGGTTCCGCAAAGGTCGTGGAACCATGGAGCCCATTTTGGCACTTAGAAGGATAATTGAAGAATTATCAAAAAAGAAAGACAGGCATCTGGCTGTTATCTTTGTTGACTTCTTCAAGGCCTTTGATTCAGTCTCTCGCTCACGTATGTTCAGCATACTTTCATTATATGGGATTCCTGATGAAATTATTGCAGCAATCAGATCAGTATACGATGGTTCGACAACATTTGTGTCTACTGTTGACGGTGACACAGAACCATTTGAAGACACACTTGCACCATTCTTGTTCATTATTGTGGTTGACTATGTTCTACGCATGTCCTTAGATCATCATAATGATGATGGGGTGATGATAACTCCACCTACTGGCTCCAGAAGTCGAGGAAATCCTGCCAAGTACCTAACTGATCTAGACTTTGCTGATGACTTAGGAGTACTCTCAGAATCATTAGAGGGAGCCCAACGGCTCCTCAGCTCATTAGAACATGCTGCTTCTAGTGTTGGTCTTTTTATTAACTCCAGAAAGACCAAAATTCTGACAGTTAACTTTGAAAGTCCCCAGCAAGTCTCTGATCGGATGAGCATAAGCTCAAAGGATGGTATGCTTGAGCATGTGGACGACTTCTGTTACCTGGGATCATGGATCCGGAAGTCAGGTGAGGACCTTCGAATACGTAAGGGAAAGGCATGGGCAGCCTTGAATAGGCTTTCCAGGATTTGGAAGTCACCGAGAATTAATCGGAAACCCGATTATTTAGAGCAGCAGTAGTTCCAGTACTCCTCTACGGGAGTCCATGCTGGGCTCTAACTGCTGAGGACACCAAATCTCTGGATGGCACATTCACAAGAATGCTACGCCGGGTTCATTGTGTCAAGTACAATGCACACATCTCCAACCAGACACTATATAACATTGGAGGTGTCTCATTGGTTCCCCCAAGCTTGACACTAGAACAAAATCGCCTCCGCTTTGCAGGACATTGCTTTCGCCGTGAGGACCAGCCAGTGCATAATCTTGTACTTTGGCAGCCTCATAGAGTGAATAAGCATGGTGGACAGCCCATGACTTTCTTGAGACGCATCTTAAAGGACACTGGCCTTAAAGATGCGGATGATCTAGCAAATGTCATGGGTGATAGGGAGTTGTGGCGGTGCAATTTTGTTGACAAGCCGGCACAGCATTCTTAAAAATGCAGCTGCAATGCAGCATGCCGATCCTAGTAGTAGTGGTCATCTTGTTTTGAGGTAGACACCCAATTTACGTCATTTCTCAAAAATTTATATTTTTGAACTTATAGTGTAATATGTAAAATGTTGAACACTCGCCTGTGTTTAACACAAACAATGATATCATATATCATTGGAAAGCCGAAAAGTTTCGTATACAATCAAGTTATTGATTCTATTATCGACGTAATATTTATTGAGTAGGAGCATCTAAAGTACAAGTTTGGATAATTTTTGAAATTGTTGTCCCACCTCAGTTCTTTGAGAGCTGTTGTCGAGCATATAGTTTTGTAACTACTGAAGCTCTGTACCTTAAAATAAAGAGCTATTATTGGCGAATAAACCAACTAGTACAAATTTCATGCGAAATGACTGAGATTACTGGAGATTCGAGCATTGAAGTTTGTAAAGTTCGTCTGTTCACGCTAACTTGTCCCACTTATTACATGACATAAAGTACGGCGAAAATGTTTTACATCAATGTTGAGTTTCTTACAAAAGCTGAAACATAATTACTTAATTAATTACTTATTACAGGCAGGATAAAAACGGATGAATTGTTCTTATTATTATTCATACACTACACACCGGGGCGAGCTTAACTTGACCAGCCTGTAATATGGCCACTAATTACAGGCATAGGTTTAGTCCCACAGATTACAGGCATGGATTGTCGCATGTCTGTAATCGAATTTGTATCATTAACCCTATGGCATATCAAACGGTGGGAAATTTAAATATGCATGCATAGTTATTGTGGTATCATAATATTGGCCTTTTACCTGATTTTGAATGAGCACTGCCTTTATATCCTCACTGTGAGTAGTGCAGTACATACAGTAGTAAAGTTTGAGTAGAAAACAAAGACCCTCTTTACAAAAAAAGAGGTAAAGTCGCATAAGTCCCAAAGTGCATTAATGTCCCATTACCATTAAAGGAGCAGGTTAGTAAAGGAGCAGGTTACAGAGGCGTGTTGGAGGAACCAAAACAACTGTTAATAATACTTAGACACAAGTGAACATTTGGTATTGTATACCTTGTTACAGTACTGTACCTTATACTACTACTAGGATCGGCATGCTGCATTGCAACTGCACATTATATATATACAGTATTACATATATTAAGAATGTTATGCCGGCTTGCCGACAAAATTGCGCCGCCACAACTCCCACCCATGACATTTGCTAGATCATCCGCATCTTCAAGGCCAGTGTCCTTTAAGATGCGTCTCAAGAAAGTCATGGGCTGTCCACCATGCTTATTCACTCCATGAGGCTGCCAAAGTACAAGATTATGCACTGGCTGGTCCTCACGGCGAAAGCAATGTCCTGCAAAGCGGAGGCGATTTTGTTCTAGTGTCAAGCTTGGGGGAACCAATGAGACACCTCCAATGTTATATAGTGTCTGGTTGGAGATGTGAGCATTGTATTTGACACAATGAACTCGGCGTAGCATTCTTGTGAATGTGCCATCCAGAGATTTTGTGTCCTCAGCAGTTAGAACCCAGCATGGACTCCCATAGAGGAGTACTGGAACTACTGCTGCTCTAAGTAATCGGACCTTAAGTTTCCGATTAATTCTCGGTGACTTCCAAATCCTGGAAAGCCTATTCAAGGCTGCCCATGCCTTTCCCTTACGTATTCGAAGGTCCTCACTTGACTTCCGAATCCATGATTCCAGGTAACAGGAAGTCGTCCACATGCTCATGCTCAAGCATACCTTCTTTGAGCTTATCAATCCTTTGAGCTTACAGCTTACCATATATAGCTATACTAATTGAATGTGTAAAATTGCCCGCTACGGACACGTCGAATACACTGCTACCACATAACACCGAAATGCCTACCGATTCATCTCACAACTAATATTACAGGCGCAGACACTGATAATTTGTTTAAGGCGTGAGAAATAAGGAAATTATATATGATATTATTATATTACAGGCAAGGACGTGGTATTACAGGCTGGACAGTTTTCTTTGGTCTGTTGAAATAAATCAAAGACCTAATAAGCTCGACCAATAGCACCGTTGAATTCAGCATTAAAAGAGGTCTCAGAATATATATACAGTAGTTTTCCATACTTTTCCATATTTTTTAACCTAGTTTTGGCCACTTTTATTGAGAATAACCCTTAGTTTACAGCTCATCAGGTACAGGATGGCTGTCACCCCCTCCCCTTCTTGGTTGATCTTGATTCAACGTGCTAGAAACATCTACGCTTCATGAATAACGCATGCATTATCTTAACAGAGCACCCCTACACCTACATCTTCGGCAAAATTCGGTAATACTTTTTATGAATGCATTCAAAAAAGGACGACCGAGAAAAATTATATTTTCTAGACCCCCCCCCCCCCCCCCCCCCCCTCCTGTTTGGACGATATAATTCTTTAGGAAAATTCAATGAAATTTTGAATATATATTTAATTATAATCGTATAAATTGACTTATTTGATTACAGTTTATTCAATAATAAAGTTCTTAGCACAATGTCAGAAACATTGAAAATGATATTCAAAGAACCTCAACATTGAAGAACAAGCAGCATCCAATATTGACCTATTTGTATTTAAATGCTACTAAAGATGACAATTCTGACTGTAAACTTGTTTTCCCCCATCGACTGTCAGTCTGTTCAGTAGTTGGCTGGCCTGGTGGGTCACGTAAAATACTCCACTCATGCTACCTAGGGCTAGGGTCTTGATGGTGGACATACACCATGTAGGCGCATGCGCATGGTTCACGACGTGATAGATACAATGCTCTCCTAACAAACGATGCATTGCAAAATATGTGTAGTTAAGTCTTCGAAAAACACATCACCACCCGACCCTGCATGTACTGCACTACAGAGGCGACTAGCTGGTCACTGCTATGGTGGAACTGATCAGACTGCGCATAAGGGGGCGTTTATAAAGTATATCACGCACTAGGGGGGGAGGGGGGTTAGAGCTTGCGTGACATTTTGTGACAGAGGGGGGAGGGGGTGTCGACTTTTGTGACGGTCACGGCGATGTTCTATGCTTTAATGTTAGCTTGGCTTTGACTTTCACACATGTGTAGAAGAGTGGGTAACTTTAAGGAAAACAATAAACTCAATAACATTGAGTATAATCGATAAATTGAGTAGGATATAGAAGCCATTGACTCTAATACTGTTTTTTTTTTCGCAATAATATATAGGCCTATATAATAATATTAACAATAATATATACTTGTATAGAAACACAACTAGAATTATTTCAGCGGACAATATCGAGTTAGGGTAGGGCAACATTCTGCCCTTGTATATAAAACAAGCGACAGTAACCAACCAAAACGCAGCGAACCACCACCACTTAACGAATATAAGCAGTTGTAATGGCAATGAGGACAGAACGGCTCGTAATGAAGTCGGTTTATGTGGTTGTCATTATTGTGGCGGTGGTTGGCAGATTATCTCATAAATATTTAATTAATTGAATATTCCGGTATGCTATGCGTCTACGGTAATAACTCTGATGGTATACTGTTAAAGGGAGAAAGGCTATCAGGCTAACGTCTGAACGTACAGCTGCTGGAATACCTGTTATTAATATAGAATAAGAACACTTGACTTGTCAGTGGGAAAATGTAGATATAGTGATTGAATTTATATTGTATTTACTATTTTGGCATAACACACATTGTGTATTATTACAATAAAATATTTTTTGTCGGGGTGGGGGGGGGGGGGGGGGGGGGGGGGTATTGCAAATTGTCTAATGTGACAGAGGGGGGAGGGGGGGTCAAAAATCGGAAAAATTTGCGTGACATACTTTATGAACGCCCCCTAATCTTGGTATATGGAAGCTGACTTTTAAGACAGACATTTTGGTCGTCATCAGTTCTATGGAAGCTGACTGGTAAGACAAACATTATGGTCAGCCAATGGCTTTACAGAAAGGTTGGGTAAAAGATTCTGGTCTGGATAATGCAGGCAGATGGATTGGGGAGTTACGTAGCAGAACGCTGATGTGTTGGGATGCAGCGACACCCGGCAGCCGAACGCTGGTGTGTTGGGTTGCAGCGACACCCGGCACCTGAACGCTGAGGTGTTGGGTTGCAGCGACACCCGGCACCTGAACGCTGAGGTGTTGGGTTGCAGCGACACCCGGCACCTGAACGCTGAGGTGTTGGGTTGCAGCGACACCCGGCACCTGAACGCTGAGGTGTTGGGTTGCAGCGTCACCCGGCACCTGAACGCTGAGGTGTTGGGTTGCAGCGACACCCGGCACCTGAACGCTGAGGTGTTGGGTTGCAGCGACACCCGGCACCTGAACGCTGAGGTGTTGGGTTGCAGCGACACCCGGCAGCTGAACGCTGAGGTGTTGGGTTGCAGCGACACCCGGCAGCTGAACGCTGAGGTGTTGGGTTGCAGCGACACCCGGCAGCTGAACGCTGAGGTGTTGGGTTGCAGCGACTCCCAGCAGCTGAACGCTGAGGTGTTGGGTTGCAGCGACACACGGGAGCTGAACGCTGAGGTGTTGGGTTGCAGCGACACCCAGCAGCTGAACACTGAGGTGTTGGGTTGTAGCGACACACGGGAGCTGAACGCTGAGGTGTTGGGTTGCAGCGACACCCGGCAGCTGAACGCTGAGGTGTTGGGTTGCAGCGACACGCAGCAGCTGAACGCTGAGGTGTTGGGTTGCAGCGACACCCAGCAGCTGAACACTGAGGTGTTGGGTTGTAGCGACACACGGGAGCTGAACGCTGAGGTGTTGGGTTGCAGCGACACCCGGCAGCTGAACGCTGAGGTGTTGGGTTGCAGCGACACGCAGCAGCTGAACGCTGAGGTGTTGGGTTGCAGCGACACCCGGCAGCTGAACGCTGAGGTGTTGGGTTGCAGCGGCACACGGGAGCTGAACGCTGAGGTGTTGGGTTGCAGCGACACACGGGAGCTGAACGCTGAGGTGTTGGGTTGCAGCGACACACGGGAGCTGAACGCTGAGGTGTTGGGTTGCAGCGACACCCGGCAATGATTCCTAGTGTGTGGTCGATGGTATATTTATTATTTTATCTTACCTTAACGTTTCTTACCTCCTTCCCTCAAGAGACGAATAAAAATGTATCATTCAGGAATTTTAATAAAAGTACAATAATTGAAAGATTCACAATACACCCTACCCTGTCCTTTAATAATCACATTTCTTAGCACAGCATTTATAAACCTAAAGCACAAGTAGTTATACTGAATAAGATAATACCAGACAGACATACCAGTCATTATTCAAGTATATAGAGGTACTAATAAACAAGTTGTCATTGAGTTATATTTACTTCCCAAAAAAAGTATTACACTTCCAACATAGTTAGGGATCGGTTGTTAAACAACTAAACAACAGTTAATTAAAAAATAAAAAAGAAATAAAACTCTCTTAGCTTTAAAGCGGTCCACAAAGCGTCTTCCACATAAAGGGCACTTTACCATATTTAACCATTCTAGTTATTAAGAACTTTCAATATTAAGTCGTTTGCTGTGTTATAATAGATCGATAGTTAGTCGCTAGTAGCCCCTGATTGGTCGCTGATTCTCGCTGAATCGATAAACAATTTCACGGATGTGGCGTTGGGCTGATTGTGAGGAAAAGAAGGAGCCGGTCACCCGGATATCCACGGAATCCGCGTCCCCGCTGGAACGCCGGGCCGTGGCCACGTCGATCAGCGTCGAGGTATCGCGTTGAATCTCGCTGACGACGACGCCGCGACGTCCGATAATGCGACCGACGACGGAACCGGGAACCGACAGTTCCACCATGAGGAACGGCGGCTCAACGCCCCCGGAGTAGCCCTCGGAGCAAATCTTCTTGTGAACGAAGTACTGGGCCTTCCATTGGGCCTCGGCGGTCCCCGTGATGCAGACCCGTCGGAGGTCCGACTCCTCCGAAACCGAATCCGACTCGACGCGCAGCTCGGCCTCGGAGAACCGCTTCATCATCCGTATGTACTGGCCCTTCCGTCCGATGAGCGCGCCGACCGCGGGACTCGGGACGTAGATAGTCGCCGACTCCTTGCGCGGCACCCCGCGCCCATGGAATCGCCCACCGACGCCCCAGCCCCCGTACATGGGCAGCTGGATGGGCGCCCCGTAGGGCGTCTCCAGCGGGAACTGGATCCCGTGCACGGCTCCCGGGAGCAGCTCCCCTATATCCACCCCGGGGTACATCGACTCCCACGCGAGCTCCGCGTTCATCGCGTACATCATGTCGCGTTCGTAACTCGCGCGTAACTTACGAACGATCTCGCTCTGAGCAAGGAATGCCCCTTCCAGTTTATCCCCCTTTATCGTTATAGTCCGCTCCATGTTGTACAAACTCAACTCGTACTGACTAGAGATCCCAACCTTGGTTCCTGTCTCACTCATTATCTTCTTAAGGTTGATCCCTTGCTTCCCAATAAGCCGACCCACTAGACTATCGTGCGCCAACACTTTGACCTCATTGACAACAGTCTTCCCATTCTCTTGGGCTTCAGCTTCCATGACTTCGTAGATTTTACGCAACGCCGAGTTCTGGCAGTCGGCACTGCCGGATATAGTAACGGGTTTCTCCAGGGAGATGTTGACCGCTTCCTGACGGTTCACGTCTATCTTGGCGCGGGACTCCTTGGTTATCCTCGAGATTGTAACACCCTTCTTCCCGATCACAGCGCCCACCATCTCGTTGGGTATCAGCACCCGCAGCGGGAAGTCCGGAGGTTCTAATCTGGCGGTTCGTCTAGCGGGCTGCGCGAAGCTCCTGGCCGGACCGCGACCGGCGCCCTCCGGGTAGTGGTAGTTGGCCCGGAGAACAGCTGGTTTAGTATCCGTCTCCCCGCCTCCGGTATCCAATCGGTACCCGTTTAGTAGACGGAACGCCGCCGTTGCTGCTTCAGTAGACTCCATGGTCAGCTGAACTAACTGGGTATTATCGTTCTTGTTAATCTGCTTAAAGTCGACTACATTAATGCGGGGCAGAAGTTTATTGAAATCTTCTTTACAGTGTTCTAAGGGAACGTTGGTGACTGAAATCATTGGGGTTAGGTTGTTACGGCGGTGTGATTTAGGATCGGATTTCTCCACGACTAATATCTGGCCGTGGAATTCCTGCCCGTTTAGCTTCTGACAAGCCTCTTTTACAACTTCATCGCCCTCTAGGTCAATGAACCCGAATCCACGCTGTTGCTTTAGGTTGATTTTATTAGCGGTGAATCCGTGTTTGGAGAAAAGGCCCTTGAGATCAGCTTCATCAACTTCGATATTTACATTGCCTATGTAGACTTTAACTAAGTCCGTTGCCATTGTTTCAATTGCACTCTGTCTATCGATCGCAAATAAGTAAATCACAAAAAGAAATTAAAACTAAATATTTGGCTAGGCCTATTTATTATTAGAAACTAGCAGTACCGGTACACCAATAAACCCGCTAACAGCCTTAAGATAAATTAGTTAAGATACTAGATTCGATAATTGAATTTTACGGTGGCACATATCGGCAAAACTTTATAATTTTAATGTGAAAATGTTGTGAAAATGACGTGAAATGTGAAGTGAAAAGATACACGTTCCATTTTCACGGCGCTATTTCAGTATTTATGGTCACAATTTTTCGTTGGATAAAAACAACGTGTTTTTAAAATATGACGTGAAAATGTGTCGTGAAGAAAATTACGTCACATTTTCACATCAAAATTTCATTGGCTAATTTGAATACTAGACTTAGGTTTAGGTATGATTTTATTGACTACAAAAATAATGACACATAACTGCATAATGTCTTTTAAAACCACTTTTACAGTCCACTAATAATCACAAATGGAGCAACACGAAACCTATAGAATACATCATAATACGTCATACGTAGCACTGAGATATAAAACATTATTAGCACATATTATAGGAACACATCTAACTCCGAGTTAACATTGTTAATAGAATCAATCAAAGGTGTAATACTCGAACACATGAAAATAAGGAGATTATTACTATTAAAGTCTTCTCAAGAAATATATTTGCAAGTGCTGTACCAAACGAACTACCGGTACCAATGGGCATTGTAAAATTATATGTTGTTCATCTTGTACCGTCGTTCCATCGCCCCAGAAAAAGGGAATTGTGAACTAAATTAAACAGAAATAAAATAATCCATAGATCTACCCTACCTATAAGAATTTGGCAAAATGGGTAAAGCAGTAAAGGGCAGACCGATACTATTTAAAAAAATCTATTAAAATAACAAAAGTGTAACAAATCATGAGATGAGATGAAAGTCTATGTGCAAATACATTTCTACTTGGCAGCTTGGTGAGTCTATAATATGTTGTGGTAAGGAATTCCACATCGGCACAACACGATTGGCTGATTGGAGAAACAATTACTGCAAAGTTGAAACGACTACGATTTACAAATAGTTTCTCATTATGACCTCCTAAACCTGGACGTGATGGACGACTGAAAAAAATCGTCAAAATTTAAATCAATCAAATAATTCACAATTGAAAACACCATCTTAAGATCAAAAATAATTCGCCTGATTTCAAGAGACTGTAAGTGGTAAGTTTAGATGCTTAATACGATCTACTGATCTAGGTAAGTACAACGTACAGAAAGTAATATACATCGGATAAATATGTAAATAGTCTCCGTGTAAAATAACGTTGAACACTCTCTAACAAGTCAATACTGCAATAGGCCTACTCTGATACTTGACATTAGGTACGGAGACCAAGACCATACACTGATACTGTGACTGTGATACAGGTGTTCAATATTCCAATAACAACGGACTGACGGACAGACAGACGAACATATGATTTAAATGCTGTTAATAAAGCAAACTCTCTGAACTTATTCCTTGCATTGAAGCAGCGGAAAATCATGTTAACTTCAATTGTGACGGGGAAATGAAACGTACCGGACCGGTAGGGTAGGCCTACCGTGCCGGTAGTCCTATACTTACGTACCGTACTGTTGTTTACTTTTTCACGTCATTTTTACAACATTTACCGTACCGCTGTACCGGTATATCTGTATAATAGGTAATATTATTATTTGCATTAAACTGTTAAAACTGTAAAATGTTTTAAAATCGCTGTCATACACCTGTACACTCAGCCAGTAGCCTACTGCAGTAGGCCTACAGCAGTCTGGCAGTACCGGTATTCACATAAAAAAGTCAAATTCACAACTTTCTCACAGCACATTTTTTGATCGAGATAGGACTAGGTAGGCCTACCCGGGCACCTGGCAGCCCTATTGAAAAGTTTTACATGTACGCCGAGTAGGGCTCGATCGGAGCTCCGGCCTCCGGCTCCGGCCATTTTGGCACCTCCGGCTCCTGCTCCGGCTCCGGTAAAAATATTGCCGGAGTTAATTTTTTAATAAAGTAGCCTATTATATTTCGTGCATATTCTAATCTGAACAATTATTTACACTAGGCCTATACAGCTAGAAGTATTGTAGTACAGCTTCAATATCAAGCATAATACTGCAGTATTTACTTAGTCAATGACTGACTGACTGTACTGCAGTACTGGTACAGGCCAGCTGGCTGACTAGCAGACTGTTACAGATAGGCCCTACTGTAAAAAATTGTTGTAAATGCTATGATTGTACACTGTACCACTGCAGCCATTTACTGACTGTCATACCATCATAATGTACTGCAGTACTGGTACACGTACGGTACAGCGGTAGGCTACCTACAGCCAGACAGCTGTACAGCAGTACAGTACACACCTCTACCACAGTTAGACAGTTAGGTACTGTAGGTAATTTTTAGCCGTCAGCGTCAGGCAGTCAGGCCGTCCGTCCGTGATAAATTAATTAGGCCTACTTAAATTTTAAATTGAAAATTCGTAAATCTATAAATTATGAAATTAATTAGAGCTACAGTACAGCAGTATGATTGATTATGAGCGATTGGCGAACGATAACCATACTTTATTTTTTTTTTAAATAAATAATTAAATTTTTAAAATTTTTTGAAAAACTCCGGCTCCTGCTCCGGCTCCGGCCAAATTGTCCAACTCCGGCTCCTGCTCCGGCTCCGGCCAAATCCCAACTCCGATCGAGCCCTAACGCCGAGCACGTTCGGCGCACCACTAGAACTTGCGCCGGGAGCTGGCGCAGAAATGTGCTACGCCGGGCAATGAGCCGGAAGGGTCGGCGCAGAGATGTGCTACGCCGGCGTAGCCGGCGGAGCACTGGCAATGGTAGAGATGCTGCGCTTGGCGCAGCAGGCGTCGAAATATTCCCGGCGTCGACGCTGCAGAAATTGACCCGGCGCCGGAATCAGCCCAGCACACCCGGCGTATACATATTTGCCTGGCGCAAAAATCAGCCGAACCTAGCACCAGGCAGACAGTGAGACTGAGACAGCAGACATGCGTTCATCAGACCAACAGCACAGCAACACAATCAGACAATAACAACTGGCCATGCAGGAGGCAGAAAGGAAAGGAAACTAATATAATAAAACAGGCAGACAGAATGAAGTTGAACAGTGAATAAAACAAAACGACTTATACTATGGCACTATTGATAATGACACAATTTATTACTGACACACATGTGTAACTATTGGAAATTGCAGTTCAATGACTCCAAGTGCAAAGTCATGCATACATCTATGTTCTAGAAATCCCCAAGCAACGTTTTACACAATAAATGGATGGACACTTTTATCGGCAACCGAGGAACGTGATTTTGGAATTACATTTACACCAGCCTTGTCCTTCACAGCATCACAGCTCACTGCACAAAGACTGCAGCCAGCGCCATGCGAGTCGTACATTTAATACGAAGAACTTTTACATATTTGGAAGCTCCGATGTTTACCCTCTGACCCTGTTATACAAATCCCTTGTTCGGCCTCTCCTTGAATACGACACAGTTGTTTGTTCGCCATTCCTCCGACATGATAAATATTGAACGTCTTGAACAAGTACAACACCGTGTGGTCACTCGCCTTGTACAGTTGTACTATCGCTGGCTGAGTTGTCATATGAAAACCGACTACTTGCACTCAAACTACCGACATTAATATATCGCCGTGTACTAGCCGACCTTATAACAACATACAAGTTTATCAACGGGATTGACAAATTTGAGCAAAGTAATTTCTTCCAGTTTCGTTCCTAACTCCACCAATTCTAACACGCAACAACTTTGCAGACAGCGTTGCAAACATTTGGAATCCTTTACCATTACCGGAAAGTGTTGTTAATGCACGTAATACCCTTGGTACTCCATGATTGAGCATATTGACTAGACTATACTTAGTCTACTAGACTACTGAATAGACTAGACTGCGAAATGTCCTTTAAAATGAATATATAGTGATACTCCTGTGCGCGGTGCGCCAAGTGGCAGTAGCGAAAGCGATATCTTTCGGATACAACGATATCTTTATTAAAATCTAGCTACAGTACCTATTATTTTCGTTTTTTCAATCCCAATAAACTTTTTTTTGTGTTAAATTTTAAAATAGTGATTTTTTATGTTTAATTGTTTTCCGATCTTTTGTAGTTACCGGTACTTTACTTTGTGCGTTTTATTTCAGCAGTAATATTTTACTTATGCGACATACGGTACTACCTACGGTACCAAATTTATGTTCCGTATAACTACGTATTGTTGTGTTGTATCCTATAGAGTATTGTAAACTTGTCCTTATTAATATGTTTGTCTTTGGTACTGTATGTTGTTGAAGCCCTTGAACCTACTGTAAGTCAGTAAGTAAGGTATGCTTTGCCGGTTTTTAATTTAATTTTTCTGTAATTTCATTCTTTTTAATAATTAATATGCACCAACTGTAAGTACTGTAAATAAACTATAATTTTAATTATTTTACTAATTTTACCTGAATACCATTATTATCCGTATTTTTCTTAAAATAGTACATACGCTTATTAGCGTACTTTGCAGATATGTGTTCATTTTATTTTAATCTACTGTACGTGTACGTACATGTGCAAAAATTAATATTTTATTGTTATTCTGGCGATATTAATAAACATAACATACAGCAGTCATTATTCATTCAGACATACCGTATCTGTAGCATAGACGTATAGGACCACATTACGTAGTACTGTATGTAATAAAGTAGAACGTAGTACATAAATTCAAGGACTAGGCCTACTGAAGAAGTCTTTAATATATATTGTAACATTTGAGTAATTTCAAAAAATGTACACTTTACTTGACAACAAAAATTTACATGCAGTGTTTCTTAAGTAGTTGTTTCGTAATGTTACACTTTTGGAATAAAACATCGTACCTACTGTACTTGATGCATTTGTCTTTATTAAGGTTTTCCGTCTCTGTTTCCTTATTTTCATTTCACCCACCCACAACTTTCGTTCGTTTAAGTAACAACTCGGATTAGTGCAGCTGCAGAGTATTATAGATAACCGAATAAACTACAGGTACTGTACAGTATAACAGGCAGATTTTATGTTTTATACCAGTCAGCCCAGTGCAGCTTTGAAGAGCCGGTGGAAGATTTTTCACCCGGCGCAGCATTTTGCATTGCACAGAGCCGGCGCAGGATTTTTGCACCCGGCGTGGATTTGCACAGAGCCGGCGCAGGATTTTTTGCACCCGGCGTGGTTTTGCTCAGAGCCGGCGCAGGATTTTTGGCACCCAGGCGCCGCGTTCGGCGCAGAAAATAAAACTTTTCAATAGGGCCTGGCAGCCTGGCTGCCTGGTACCGGTAAACAGGTACCGGTATGCGGTAAGTGCTAAGACAGTAAGACCTGACTGCCTGAAGACTGTACGGTACTGCTGTAAGAAGTTCGATATCTAATATTAATATGGTTGAACGAGCCCAACGTTACTTTACGCGACGTCTATTTAAAAGGTGCAAACTTTCATCACTAGATAACAGTTATTTGAACAGGCTTTCATACCTGGACCTACAACCACTGCAAGCCAGGCGTATTATCTTCGATTTACGCATGGTGTACAATATTTGTCACGGTAACGTTGACCTTAATTTTAGCGATTTTTTCGAATATGTACATCGACAAGGACTACGTGGTCATAATTACAAGTTATATGTACGAGCAAGTCGTTTATTACTTTCTAATAATAGATTTTCCCAACGCACTGTGATTACTTGGAACAATCTACCTTATGAGGTTGTTAATGCACCTAATGTCATTACTTTTAATCGTTTGATTAAGAATGTTGATTTTAGCCATTTGTATAGTTTTTATTAATTTATCTTACGATCTGAACTCTAACTAATAGTCAGACCCTTTACTTGTTATAAAATATATTATCCAATTAGTATACGTACGTACTGTACGTACATGTGCGATCGGTGCGTTCCCCTATTTTATTTTTATTTTATATTTTTGGAGTATATTTTAAATATATGATAATATTTTACTTTCACTTGGGACCCCTATTAGTGCTATATGCCTTGGCGGTCTTCTCCCTCCTATTCAAAACATAACTATAATATTGTTTATTTACTGTATAATATTTTGAAATGTCCATTATCCATTTTATGCAGTTTAATTATGTTATGGAGAGCAAATACAAATACAATAAGTCAAGCCTGCAAAAGTCAATGGTAGAAAAGTAGGGCCTACCGGTGACCGGTCAGCCGGTAGGCCTACTAGGTCCCGGTCAGCAGTCAGCCGGTAGCCTCAGAGCCAGACTGCCAGAGCCTATGTTTTGTCATTTGTTGTGAGTTGTGGCCGCGATCTGGCGATGTCAGGATGAGGCTGTATAAATACCTGCATACAGACAGCTGTATAGGTACATAGGTAGGCCTATCAGCCTATAGCAGTAGGCCTATAGGATTATGAGATAAACTGATAAATAAGTCATAACTGCATAAACCTACCGGTCTGCCGGTTGCCGGTATGTATTAAAGTATTAGGCCGGTACCGCTACTGGCGCTACTTAACATTGTTTAAAAAATTTCCCATTCGCCTTCCTGCCTTCGCTCGCGTTTAACCTGTCGCTGTCCTCCTCTGCCTGCCAGCCTGACTACCGTACAGCCGTACTACGGTAGTGCAGTTAGTGGACGCTGGACGATACTATCTTAGTTATTCTTAGCCGCCAATTAGCCTACCTGATTAGATTAGTGATTGGCAGATTGGCGGTACCGGTATTTTTAGGTGGACTGGTAGATCTGGCTGGAGGTTAAACTGCACTGCACATCCACATACTGACATATCAGTGCATATCTGCATATCTGTATATATTTTGGCAGACCGGTACGGTACCTGACACGCTGACAGCCTGAGTGCTGAGTATTTAGTTTAGTTTAGTTTAGTTTAATACGCCAAATGCAAATTAAAATTAATACATACAGCACATAAATTCTTATAAAACACAATGAACTGGCAAATCTATAAGGATTCTACGCATATGCGTATATTTCTTTTATGAAGTACTGCAGGTAAGTTACATACATTATAGGTACAAACATATAACATATTACAAACATAAATAAACAATAAACAGATAGTGGGGTTCAAAATTATACGACGTAGATTGTAAGTAAAAATCACAATGTTGATAATTTTACATATTGCAATAAAAAATAAACATAAAAAAAAATTTAGTTGGCACGTTATGATTAAAATGTTTCTATTAAGAACGATACAGTAAAAACTTCGATGTGTGCAATAATATTAAAAAAAACAAATAAAAAATAATAAAAATAATAAAAAATACCGTGCACTTCATATGAAAATATTAAAAACAAAGAACCTGATATTTAATTAAGTAAAAATTGTAATTACAATGATACAAAAGAAAAATTTAATTTAATATAAGTACCGATGGAATGTAAACTGGGCAGTGGCAACTTGTCTAACTGGTATATCACTATAAATATTCATTTTGGACTTCATGGCACAATCAAGACGATTTTTAAATAAGTTTACACTAGGATTACCATGAAAATCTCGAGCATTAACAACATTCTCATCCAACATATTCCATAAGTTTATTACACGAGACGCAAAACTGTTAGTGTGGAACAGATGTTGACCCGCGGTGTTTCGTTTGTACAATGTCAGTGATGAACCTCTTGTCGAATATGAGTGACGCTGGCTTCTGAGTTCAAAAAAGTTACTATAGTCTACGTTATCAAGTTTGTGAACAAACTTGTATGTTGATATCATATCCGCTCTAGCTCGTCTGTAAATCAGTGTCGGTATTTTAAGTGAACGAAGACGCTCCTCATATGACAGATGCTGTAGTGAAGGTACCATACGGGTTGCGCGGTGTTGCACTTGTTCTATGTGCTCGATATCCTTTTGAAGATACGGTGACCATACAACTGTACCATATTCGAGTAGCGGACGAATTATAGACTTATATAACTTGGTAAACATTATCGGTTCCATAAACGTGAATGTGTGTTTTACTAAGTTAAGAATACGTGTCGCACGAGCAGCAATATTAGAACAATGAGCGGAGAATGACATATTGGAACTAAAAGTAACACCAAGGTCTTTCTCTTCGCATACTGCATCCAGAACTGTGTTAGACATGTAGTATGGCGTTGATGGATTTCTACGACCAAGGTGAAGTATTTTACACTTTGAAAAATTAAACTGTAAGTGCCATTTGTTTGCCCATTCAACAAGCCGGTTTAAGTCTGCTTGCAAGAAGTTGGTGTCGTCCGTACTAGAAATTTGTCTGTATATTTTCGTATCATCTACAAATATCTTACAACAAGATGTGATCATATCAGGAACATCATTAACGAAGATCAAGAATAATATTGGCGCAGTAACAGTCCCTTGAGGAACGCCACTGGTCACCATTCGAGTCCCACTTAATACTCCATTAACCCTAACAGTTTGGGTACGCCCAGTAAGAAAGTTACCTATCCAAACTAAAACGTTGCCCTTTACACCATAACTCTCTAATTTATGCAGTAGCAGGGTGTGTGAGACAGTGTCAAAGGCTCGTCTTAGATCGAGATACACAACATCAGCTCCAAGAGAATGCAGTTCATCTACAAAGTTGCAGAAGTCTTCCACTACTTCTAGTAACTGTGTAACTGTAGAACGGTGAGCACGAGCTCCGTGCTGGGCATCAGTGAAAATATTATTTCCTTCAAAATGACAAATAAGTGCATCACGAATAAACTTCTCACAGACCTTAGCCAAGATACAAGTAAGGGATAGTGTACAAGTACAGCGTACCGGAGTGAATGGCTGTTCTTCTTCTTGTTGAGTGTTGTAGTACAGTATCTTGCGTGTTGGGTGGGGATGTCGGACGTCGTAGTCGTAGCTGGTAGGTAAACGAAATATTAATTGTGGGGAGGGGGGGTGGTGGTGGTGGTGGGAGTGGCTGTCCATGGCGGGATCATGGGGTGGGCCGTGAAGAAGCGATCCACCCCCCACCACAATTTTAAAATTCACAACATCAAAATGTATTTTTTAGCATTTCTTGCTTAAATGCATGAGTATAATTATAATTCGCTCGCTCTGAAACTAGTCAACGAGCAGGGGCGTACCCAAGGGGGGGGGGGGGGGGGGGGGGGGGGGTAGTGGGGTTAATTACCCCCCCCCGTCAGAAAATTGGAATGTTATTAAAAAATGTGTAATATCAAGAGATGGATGATTTGTGTTCCGCGAAAGTGTATAAAGTACATACACCACCAAAAGTACAGTTTTGAGGAATTCTAGTCTATTCGGTGTCGGTGTATTCCCTGACCAGCTTGTGTGAATGAACTCCATTCACTCTAGGCAACAGCTAAATGGGTAAATGGAGCCAATATACAGAGCAGAGCAGACTGCCTGGCTTACACTAGCTCAATAGAATGCCTTGCTTTACAGACTGCATATGTTCCAATATATAATTAAAGCAGACCATACAGCCTAGAAGGCCATTATACAATACATACTGTACTACTTTACTACTTTATACTACATACTACTTTATATCTACTGTATGTGATTTATATCTACTGTATGTGATTTGTATCTACTGTATGTTATTTACGATTTTATCAATATCTTGATTTTTTACGATTTTACTTACGATTACTGGTCAGATAGGGGGGGGGGGGGGGGGGGGGATATTACAGATTATTACTCTCAAAAATAAAACTGTAAGCTGTTCTATTGTGTTCAGTTTATTGTTTTGGTTAAAACATCGTGCCACAGTACCCTGCTCCTTTAATTAACACTTGAACAATTAACATTCAACATATTTAACATTGAGGCGGGATATTAATTCGCCAAGGCGGGTTTTGCGTCCCCCCCTGTCTCCCACTGGTAATCAATTTTGAATTTGAGTTTTACCCCCCCACCAGAAAATCCTGGGTACGCCCCTGTCAACGAGTCAAATCTGATGGGAACTCAGTGCCGAGACCGTATGGGGTTTGGGAATACACAACTTCCAATTCATAACCCAATGCGATGTCGGCACATTAGAATATACATAACATAGATAAGCACGTTGGGGGATCTGCGTGGGCGTGCGTAGACTGAAACACGAATTCATTATATTGTTATTGATATTCTATCAAGGCGTACTTATATACAAGGCCATGCCATCGAGTTAACTGGGGCGGTGACTGGGGGCAAGATTTTTTTTACAACATTTTCAAATTTTGATATGGAGAGAGTTCTATTAATTTTCATTTGCTGCAATTTGGTCAATTCAATTCAATTTATTATAATATAAGATTCAATACATAACGGCATAAACGGTCAATGGACGTAATTTAAGGCCATGATACACCACAGGAGCGACGAGCGGCAGCGGCCGCGGCGAGCGGCCACTTTTTAAGAATAGAACACATTATTTTCTATGTGTGATGATACACCACAAATGGCCGCTGCCGCTCGCTGCTCCTATAGTGTATCATACCAAAAGTCGCCGTTCACAGCGGCCGCTCGCCGCGGCCGCTCGCCGCGGCCGCCCGCCGCTCCTGTGGTGTATCATGGCCTTTAAGCATCCTCGTTAAAGGCCATGATACACCACAGGGACGGCGGGCGGCAGCGGCGGGCGGCCGCGGCAAGCGGCCGATGTGAGCGGCGACTTTTAGTATGATACACTATAGGAGCGGCGAGCGGCAGCAGCCATTTGTGGTGTATCATCACCCATAGAAAATAATGTGTTCTATTTTTAAAAAGTGGCCGCTTGCCGCTCCTGTGGTGTATCATGGCCTTAATAAAGGCAATGATACACCACAGGAGCGGCAAGCGGCAGCGGCGAGCGGCCGCGGCAAGCGGCCACTTTTTAAAAATAGAACACATTATTTTCTATGGGTTGTTATTGTCTATGTGGTATATATAATATACTGTATATTTAGTATTCCATGGTTTAAGCTTTTTTATTTTGATTTCAAATGTTACATTTGATATGGATATTCTAAAATCCAATTACAGTGAACTGTTTCTAAAACTCAAGTGCTCAAATATAATATTTTCTAAAATGCAATTGAAATTTTCTGAAATTATAAATTGTATAACGTGAATACATTTGTAATTTTCTGGATTGCAACTGAAATTTTTGAAATCCATTTGGCACCTTCTGAAAATCAAACCTTAATTTTGAAATTCAAAGGGTATATTCTGAACTCGAAATGGATTTATTGAAATCAAATTGGACAAATCTGATATCAAAATAGCACAATTGATATTGAATTATAACTTTCTGAAATATATATGAGATTTATGAACCCCAATTACAATAATACTGAAAAAATCAAAATGCAGTTACTGAAAACCAAATGGAAGATTATATAATTCAAATATATTTTTTGATATCAAAGTGATATTTTCTGAAATACGTGTGGAAATTCTTTTACACGTTCATGGGGCCTTCTCGCAGGACGAGGCTCAGCTATCAGATACAGATTAAAATTGAGCAGTTCTATCCCAAAATCGGTACTTAATAAATTTAAATAAATAAATAAGAAATTTAACCAAACTGCCAATAAGAATCAATCAAATAAGAGAGGAAAGCCCCCCCCCCCCCCTCGCTTCAACCGCCATCTTAATCTGTACCACCCCAACCCAAAGGAGCAGTGTTATTAACACGAAATTTGTGTTTTAAAAGTAATATATTTTTAGGTGTGGAGGCAACCCAATTTGTAACAATTATAAAAACATGCCTTATGCCGATAGTACAGTATTAAAATACTAAAATATTAATTTATAACGCAAAACCTCAAAGAAATTATTTAGCTAATGATTCTAAAGAATATGATTAAATACTCCATGCAATCATTTTGCGAGATAAATAATAAGCAAGCTGGTTTATTAGTCACTTTACACTAATAGTAGTGCCTGCCTTGCCTATGTCCTACAGATGTAATTACCCGTTGTCAAGTAGTGATGAGATGATTGGACTGGTTCCAACTAATAGGCAATAGCTAGTATGCAAAGGAATGAGGGAGGTATAGAGTGACGAGGGCTTCTTGATTTCAAAAGTGTTTGGTTTTGGCTATAATTTGGAATATAGGTGCCTAAGATGCTAAAGACGGGACTCGAATAAGCGACTCTGTGGTCTTTGCGGGATTACACGGAATAGACTTATCTGTCATTGGAGATCATCTAGTGGTCGTACAAAGTTCGTTTTAGAGTTGGTTTTTTTCGTTCGTGGAGACATCCAATTGGCACCACTGAGCACAGAAATTTGCAGAAATTGAATGCAAACCCCAAACTTCATCGCATTTACCGATATTGCGATATATCCCCATAGCCAACTGAGTGATTACTTTGTCCCGTAGCCAAGTGAGTGATTACTTTGTCCCGTAGCCAAGTGAGTGATTACTTTGTCCCGTAGCCAACTGAGTGATTACTTTGTCCCGTAGCAAACTGAGTGATTACTTTGTCCCGTAGTCTATTGAGTGATTACTTTGTCCCATAGCCTACTGAGTGATTACTTTGTCCGGTAGTCTATTGAGTGATTACTTTGTCCGGTAGCCAAGTGTGTGATTACTTTGTCCCATAGCCTACTGAGTGATTACTTTGTCCTGTAGCCAAGTGAGTGATTACTTTGTCCCGTAGCCAAGTGCGTGATTACATTGTCCCGTAGCCTTTTGAGTGATTACTTTGTCCCGTAGCCAAGTGAGTGATTACTTTGTCCCGTAGCAAACTGAGTGATTACTTTGTCCCGTAGCCAAGTGAATGATTACTTTGTCCCGTAGCCAACTGAGTGATTACTTTGTCCTGCTGCCAACTGAGTGATTACTTTGTCCCGTAGCCAAGTGAGTGATTACTTTGTCCCATAGCCTACTGAGTGATTACTTTGTCCCGTAACCAAGTGAGTGATTACTTTGTCCCGTAGTCTATTGAGTGATTACTTTGTCCCGTAGCAAACTGAGTGATTACTTTGTCCTGCAGTCAACTGAGTGATTACTTTGTCCCGTAGCCAAGTGAGTGATTAATTTGTCCCGTAGCAAACTGAGTGATTACTTTGTCCTGCAGCCAACTGAGTGATTACTTTGTCCCGTAGCCAAGTGAGTGATTACTTTGTCCTGCAGCCAACTGAGTGATTACTTTGTCCTGCAGCCAACTGAGTGATTACTTTGTCCCGTAGTCTATTGAGTGATTACTTTTTCCGGTAGCCAAGTGTGTGATTACTTTGTCCCATAGCCTACTGAGTGATTACTTTGTCCTGTAGCCAAGTGAGTGATTACTTTGTCCCGTAGCCAAGTGCGTGATTACATTGTCCCGTAGCCTTTTGAGTGATTACTTTGTCCCGTAGCCAAGTGAGTGATTACTTTGTCCCGTAGTCTATTGAGTGATTACATTGTCCCGTAGCAAACTGAGTGATTACTTTGTCCTGCAGCCAACTGAGTGATTACTCTGTCCCGTAGCCAAGTGAGTGATTACTTTGTCCCGTAGCCAACTGAGTGATTACTTTGTCCTGCTGCCAACTGAGTGATTACTTTGTCCCGTAGCCAAGTGAGTGATTACTTTGTCCCATAGCCTACTGAGTGATTACTTTGTCCCGTAACCAAGTGAGTGATTACTTTGTCCCGTAGTCTATTGAGTGATTACTTTGTCCCGTAGCAAACTGAGTGATTACTTTGTCCTGCAGTCAACTGAGTGATTACTTTGTCCCGTAGCCAAGTGAGTGATTACTTTGTCCCGTAGCAAACTGAGTGATTACTTTGTCCTGCAGCCAACTGAGTGATTAGTTTGTCCCGTAGCCAAGTGAGTGATTACTTTGTCCTGCAGCCAACTGAGTGATTACTTTGTCCTGCAGCCAACTGAGTGATTACTTTGTCCCGTAGCAAATTGAGTGATTACTTTGTCCTGCAGCCAACTGAGTGATTACTTTGTCCCGTAGCCAACTGAGTGATTACTTTGTCCCGAAGTCTATTGAGTGATAACTTTGTCCCGAAACAAACTGAATGATTACTTTGTCCCGTAGCAAACTGAGTGATTACTCTGTCCCGTAGCAAACCGAGTGATTACTTTGTCCCGTAGCAAACTGAGTGATTACTCTGTCCCGTAGCAAACTGAGTGATTACTTTGTCCCGTATCAAATTGAGTGATTACTTTGTCCTGCAGCCAACTGAGTGATTACTTTGTCCCGCAGCCAACTGGGTGATTACTTTGTCCCGAAGTCTATTGAGTGATAACTTTGTCCCGTAATAAACTGAGTGATTACTTTGTCCCGTAGCAAACTGAGTGATTACTCTGTCCCGTAGCAAACTGAGTGATTACTTTGTCCCATAGCCTACTGAGTGATTACTTGTGATTACTTTGTCCCGTAGTCAATTGAGTGATTACTTTGTCCCGTAGCAAACTGAGTGATTAATTAGTCCCGTAGTCTATTGAGTCATTACTTTGTCCCGTAGTCTATTGAGTGATTACTTTGTCCCGTAGCAAACTGAGTGATTACTTTGTCCTGTAGCAAACTGAGTGATTACTTTTTCCCGTAGCCAAGTGAGTGATTACTTTGTCTCATAGTCTATTGAGTGATTACTTTGTCCCGTAGCAAACTGAGTGATTACTTTGTCCCATAGCCTACTGAGTGATTACTTGTGATTACTTTGTCCCGTAGTCTATTGAGTGATTACTTTTTCCGGTTGCCAAGTGTGTGATTACTTTGTCCCGTAGCAAACTGAGTGATTACTTTGTGCCGTAGCAAATTGAGTGATTACTTTGTCCCGTAGCAAACTGAGTGATTACTTTGTCCCGTAGCAAACTGAGTGATTACTTTGTCCCGTAGCAAACTGAGTGATTACTTTGTCCCGTAGCAAACTGAGTGATTACTTTGTCCCGTAGCAAACTGAGTGATCACTTTGTCCCGTAGCAAACTGAGTGATTACTCTGTCCCGTAGCAAACTGAGTGATTACTTTGTCCCATAGCCTGCTGAGTGATTACTTGTGATTACTTTGTCCCGTAGTCTAT
This sequence comes from Nemertoderma westbladi, assembly GCA_032718475.1. Classification (NCBI taxonomy): domain Eukaryota; kingdom Metazoa; phylum Xenacoelomorpha; order Nemertodermatida; family Nemertodermatidae; genus Nemertoderma; species Nemertoderma westbladi. Next base: position 199 of record JAUCBJ010005677.1, on the reverse strand, counting down.
TGCCGACGACAGTGCTGTTATTTTCTCTCATAAAGATCCTATCCATATTTCCCAAAAGTTAAGTGCAGTTCTAGAATCCTGTAATGAATGGTTGGTTGATAATAAGCTATCCATTCACTACGGTAAGACTGAAAGTATTTTGTTTGGTTCCAAAAGAAAGTTAAAGAAGGTAACTAAGTTTGAAGTCACTAGTGATGGG